>JAANQP010000101.1:0-121772 GCA_011320165.1 Fusarium protoensiforme
GCCGACGCTGCCGCGGGCACGCCGCCGGAGCTTGGGGCTGCCGTTGACGATGGGCTGCTTGGCGAGGGTGGAATCCGCGGGGTGATGAGTGGGAGATGCTTCTTGAGACTTGGGGAGCACAACTATGACGGGTGATGAGGCGTCGGTGCTATCGCTTGGGTCTGACGTGGGTGCTTCTTGGCTGGTTTTTGCCAGCGAGGTGTCTATCCGACACTTGCGAGATCTCGTCAGACGCATTGTGCGAGTGTGATTGATTGTGTTTTGAATCAAGTCAAGTTGTTCTGGATGAGAGTCAGTAAAGATAATGACATGTTGCATCGTCAAGAGAAGGGCAGCATCTGGTGCGTGATCAATTGCCTCTGCCGAGTGTGATGACAAGACAAACGGTCGGAAGCCCGGCAAGTGATGAAAGGCATCAGAAGAGATCATCATGATGCCCAAGGCAGCGGTAAACAAAACAAAGCTTGTGTTGGAAATGCGCAGTCGCTGGCTTGAGAGGGGAATATTTGGCTTCATCAACGCGTCGTCACTCAAACGTTGATGTCGGTCCCAGCAACGAAGAACGCATCAGGGGACAGAGTCAAGGGGGAAGGACAAGACAGATAACATACCGGCTGACTGTCAGCTTGTAGATGATACTTGAAGCAAGCAGCGATGAGTGCGTCCACGAGAGACAAAAGGACACGAAAGATAACGTCAGTTAAAAACCTTCAAGCCTCAATTTCTTGACCCTTTGGCCTTTGGGGAGGGAAGCACAGAAAGACAAGGTAAGGCAAGCCCAGGTGCGTGCCAAAAAGTGGATCATAATTATTCCGTAGATGCCCGGCGGCGAGAGACGAGACGAGACGAGACGGACGGACGATATTAGCCGGCTCTCGGCGGACGGATGCAACCAGGGGGGAAAAAAGAGAGTCCTTATTGTGCGTTAGTCATGATATCACATAAGCTGTAATTTAGAGTCCGAGATGTTCTTGTGTAGACTATTCTATAACTACTCAACAAGGTATTCGCAATCACGGGCGCTGTACGTCTAGACACTCAACCTTGACCAAAAACAAACCACCTTCTCAACTAGGTCTCCCACATGACTAGCCCAAGATTGACGGACCGTGGATATGATGTGATGTGACAATTCACCTCAGAGACTGCTAGACATGCCATGCCCACGCCCGAAAGAGGGGCCTCGCCCAGCCCCTGCAAGGTAGGTCTGCCAAGCGTCAAAGCGAAAGGACGAGAGCCAGCCACGATGCTCGTATTTGCTGGCCAGTCCCGAGCAGTGCGACCGGCCGAACGAATACCTTCTCTCTGCTACAAATAATCTCACCTTGGCGCCTTTAATCTGTCCGAACCTAGACCATCATGGCCTCCCTTGGTCATTCTCTTGAGCTTCTTCTCCATGCCTCTCGCTAGTCTCGCTTTAGCGAAACTTGGCTTGGGAACCCGGCACCCAATCTCTTGTCTAATCTCTCAGCTTCACTACGGGAATGATTGCCCTCATTGATACGCCTTGCGCCCCTCCCTCCTCTGCAATCAGCCGTGCGCCACTGCAGGTCATTGAGACGTTGTCACAGGTATTACAGTGTCGTCATTTGTGATTTCTCACATTCCGGAAATTGCTATATAGCCCTGCCAGAAACGCTCAGCCGTGGAATAACAGCATCAAAGAGTCACAACCAGAGATCTTATCGGTTCGGCTGAATGGGGTATCGCCAGTGATGAAGCCCCGGAACCACCGGCTAGGCTCAGAGCAGCCATCTTCAACCTTGCAGGATTTAATCACGCGCTCGCCTTCACGACTCTGAATGGCAGCGCAGGTAATTCTCAACATGGAGAGAGTTATATTGAGGAGACGGCCGGCCATCCAACTCCATCTAACCATTATTTGTTTAATACATCGAACAGAGGACAGCATACGCAAACCTCATAGTTTACTCCCGTACCTTTGCGGGAGTTAGGCATCCCCAAATATGCTGCCTTTGTCCACGGGCTGGCCACTTGTTTGGTTAGTTACTCGCAGCGCTCACTCAACAGCATCGAATATACTGGTTCCGGCAGCCTTTACCGGGGGCGACAAAGTCGGGCTACCTGCAGTTCACCATGATGACCCAAATTCCCACGGCCCTCGACAACTCACCTTCAAGCATCTTTACTCAAGAACTGTTTCTCTTCAGCAAACATTTCCCAGTTCCGACACACATCGTTAGCAAATCTTGCAAAATTCCTTGCGACGGGCAAGTGGGACGATATAGCCTCTCAACCACACCTCACAGGCATAGAATAAAGCAACAACTTCTCAAGCCCGGTGATGGTTTCGGCTTTGTTTCCGAGTCATGTTACTCGGGATGTCGACGTAATAGGTGGATCCCAATGCAGCCCGTTTGTAAAGATTTGGTGGCAACACGAGTGTGTGTTTTCCCGACATTAACCGCCCAGTGCATTTTCTCCCACAATCTAACCGGGAGTCTCCTCTTTCTATCGGTCCGTGTCGGCTGAGAGTTGACGTTTGGGGTTCTCTACTGTAACCGATCCTTCTAGAATCACCAGCAACCTCAAGAATATATTTGTTTATACTAACTGACGTTACATTAGTGAAATGGGGCCGACAACCATTCTTCAAAAACGAGGGCGCAAGTCTGGGAAGTGCAGGACTGTTGAAGAGACGGGTGAGGAGATGATCGCTCCCAGATGGTGCGCTGGCATGCGTCACAAAACCTGCTCTCACAAAGGACATGACGAGTTGAGCAGAATATATTCAGGCTTCAGTTGCGTTCCTTATAACATAAAATATGGCTTCTAGGTGACCGAGCCGGTATATGACTTGAATTTAGTGCAAATTATGGCAATGGTGGTAAAAGTCAACTTTGAGAAACTCCAGGCCTAGAGTACGTCGATATTAATAAAACTACCTTATGGTGGGAAGAACAAGCTGGATTAACTTGACTCATGAAGTAAGTGAATTTTCATAGCTTGATGTGATGAAGTGTCGGGAGACACCTTTATGTTCATGCATCTATAATACATAGCCAGCTCTGACGCTTGTCTTCACATCTGCTTCGCCCTGCTTGATAGAGATTGGAACTGCAGTGATTTAATCTACCGGCAGTGAGATTTCAAACAAGTTTCCTATCATCATTTTCAATTGCGGAATATCAATCTCGGTTTTCAGATTTAGTCCGTCGCGAAAATGTAGGCCGCCGAGCTCGGGACTTGGGACAGACACAGACGACTCCTGATGCTGTTTCATCCTATGAGACAGTATTCAAGGCAATGTCATTTCGTACTTTTTATGCCGTTCTACTTTAGTCAAGCGTGAAGATTCTGTGATTATCCTCGTTGCTGCCCAAGAGACCTGTCCTTCTATTCGACTTGAAAAATAGAGGTCAACACTGAATAAATAAAGACACCTGACACGTAATCATGTCGCCCGAAATAAAAAGACGTGGAACGATGCCTCTCGTCAAATCATCGGCAGACAGATGATAGGTTGATCCTTCTCTACGGTATCACGAGTCCAAGTCGACTTGTACAACCACAGAGTGTGGGCAGGAGCACATGATCATCATCAAAACATCACACCTTTACCTGTGGGACGACATCTTGACTTATTCTCTGTTCATTTATCAAAGTCTCGTTATTCGCTGTGATCGTGGAGAGCGGTTGAGGTGCATGATTGTGCGTTGAATCTACAACCGTGAGTAACAGACAGATTTGATCATATCATCTCGCTGACAGCGCAGACTTTTCATCTCCCACTCCCGCATATCCATGCTGTCCTCTTCTGCCCAGGCCATCAACCACAGTTACGCTACTTCACCTCGCGCCTTCATACGCGACGACGCTACAACATGTGCACCACAACAATCACAAGATTCTACTGCATCGTATGCAGCTACCTCGTCTCCTTCGAACAGGGCGAAGAAAAGTGCCGACACATCAAGACCAAAATCCCAGAGAAGTGCAAATTGGCCATCAAAATCAAGCAAAAGAGCGTCGACCCACAACAATGTCACAAATGCGAAGCAAGACTAGCCAAGGGAAAGAAACCTGTGAAATGAAGGCGGGGGGGGATGAGTACCCATGAATTATCGCTCTGGTAGAGCTAGGTGAATTATCAAGTCATCCTTTTCGCGCCTAAAAGCCAATGTTGGCAGCCATCTGTTCCTGTGGGAGTAAGCCTACCCATTCTGGTGGCTGCTGTTGTCGCTTCTTCATCATGTACACTTCCTTTGCGATGTGTTTTACTTGAGATCCCAGGTGTTGTGCCACGGACCACATCTCGGCGTACTTTACGAGAGCTCCAATGTTGAGACGGATGTTTTGGCGGAGATCCTCGTCGTCTTGGGCCACAAATGCCAGTGACCACTTGCTGAGGTGGATCGTCGAGGAGAGCGTCACCATGTAGGCGAAGAAGTGAGTGTGTGTGAGCAGGGAGGCGCGGTACGTGATCAACTTGCTGAGCTCCCTCGCAGCTCGGATGGTGCGTTTTGTGTGTAGGTTAAAGGAATCGACAGACGCAGCCGGCGTGTTGGGTGCGCATGCCTTGATGTAATAAGTCGAAGATGGATCCAGCTGCGAGTGAGGTTGATGCAGAAGAATAGAGATGGCGTGCCACATCATGAGCGCCTGGAACATCATCTCGTCCAGCTCACCATTGAAATGAGCGTCGTGTTTCGAAGCTGGCAATCGAAGCCTCCAGTTTGCGAGGAGGGTGTCGATGTGTTCAACTTGTGTCGGCATTCTCTGGAGCGTGCCCAAGAAGCAGGCACATTGAATGCGATAGGTGTACGACGAGAACGGCGTGCCATCGAACAAGCCAATGTTTTCCATATCTCGTGGGTGCATGGGAGGAGGTATTTGCTAGATTTTGTGAGCATACGGTCAAGGCAGGGCTTCAGGAAGCGACTTACTCCTGTGAGATACTGGTACTCCTCGCAAGGCAGTGCAACATCCGTAGGCACATCATACAGAGCAAAGCTGTTTGTCTGATGCACACCCGACATTAGGGCATCCACGACATAAAGCTCCCACCACGTCCTCCGCCAGCTCTCTTCCAATATCGGCATCCCTCGTCCGTTGGCAGTCGCGAATAGGTGTGTGTTCATGCCGATTTGTACTGAAATGTCCCGCGCCTCTGACATGAGCTTTCTAACCTTTTTTCTTTGCCGGTTGCCGTCGAGTCCGATAACGAGAAGCAACCTAGCCTGCACCAAGAAGCCGTCCTTGAGAGGGTTGCCGTCTATTAGGCGGAACGCGTCTTTGAACAGACTGTGAGAGGTGTGTTGCTCGATGTATAAAGAACCAATCCAGCGCATAGCTGCGAGGAGA
Source organism: Fusarium protoensiforme (assembly GCA_011320165.1). NCBI lineage: Eukaryota > Fungi > Ascomycota > Sordariomycetes > Hypocreales > Nectriaceae > Fusarium > Fusarium protoensiforme. The sequence goes on from JAANQP010000101.1 coordinate 5,326, forward strand.
GGCTCCAGTGAGTTATCCTGTACCAAGACGAGAAGAGGCTCTTTGGGTGGTACAAAGGGGTGGGCTGCATGGAAGTTCCGATAGAACGAGTCGAGGTACTGCTCTCTTAGAGGAAGTATCCGGGGTACTTCAAAGCCAAAGCCCACCAGTTCGTCTACACCACCAAAGGGACTTTGAAATGCAAAGGCAGGCAAACCACTTGACGCAGTAGTCTGGGCAAACGTGGTGGTTGGGAAACTCGTGTTGATGCCGGGATAACTTGGGTCAATACCCGAGAACATGGAAGGATCAAACATGGCAGGGAATTCCAGTGCGGGTGCGGGTACGGGACCGATTGTGGTTGTTGTGAGAGCAGCAATAGGCACCGGATTAGCAGTTGCCGCAAGACGGCTAGCAACTTGAGTCGCCGTGCGTTTACGGCCTTTGTATCCGCGACGAGACGCGATATAGACGCAGTCTAGGTCGGATCCGCTGCAGCGGGAACAAGGACGCTGGCCATCACATTTGAGGTGTTTACTGCGCTAGGAGCGAAACTCAAGTTAGCATTCAACTACATTCAAGTATTTAACACATTATTGTCACAAGAATACAGCCAGAAGGGGAAAAACAAGTCTGGAGAAACAAAGCAACTCACGCAGGGAAGACACGCAGCAGGGACTGAAGGGAGGTTCGCGCGAGTGACAGCCGCCGTCCTAGGCCCCGTAGACGGCAGCGTAACAGGCGCAGGACCCTCAAAACCAGGAGGCAGCTGCGAGTTCGGAGCGGCAGAGACCAAGAGCGGGTTATCTTGACTCAAGAAGTACTCGGTGGGGGCACCGTAGACGGGCCACAGCGGGTCCATTCTGAACACCAACGTCGCGAGAACGACATGGACAAGGTGTTTTCAGTGTCAGCGAGTATGCGCGCGGTGAGAAATGCGAGTTTTATCTCATCAATGACCGAAAGGTGACGACGACAGAAAATGCGATGGGGGGGAACGCGCAAACACGGGATAGAGACAATTAGATAGTCCAATGTCGCACATGAAGTGGGACCCGACAGCCGGAAGAGAGTTCATCCGAGCCCCTGAGTTGACTGGATCCGTTATCAGCAAGGGGCTGAATGGATGGAACAAAGATAAACCGAGGTCGTCTAGTAAGCGAAAGACAGAAACTCTATCCTGACGAATGAGAGAGTAAGACATGTCTTGAAGGATTCAGTCTCGAACGTAGAAATCGATGGCGAAATGGGCTTGGCGTGGTGTGAGGTGCGGCGGGAACAATAGAGACAACAATACCCGTGTCAATATTAATATGTTCTCTATCATATATCCAGTCCGATCGTCAATTATTAATCAGTCTAAAGCAAGACAATGGATGCCGATTACGGATAGTGTCTTGAGTCTAACTTTATTATCTGGGTCTTGATGCAGGGTTTCTCATCTGCCGACGAACCACTTACCCTAGAGCTGCGGCCAGGGATGAGAAATTTTTGCGATAAGCACAGCAGGTCTAACTTGTCATAATCTTCCTATGGAATAATTTCCTAGCAATATTCCGTTAACAATATTTAGAGAGCAAAGGAGACGGTGTATAAATAAAAGAAGGAAGGGCATTGATTGGTTGTGCTATGGGTCACGAACACTGATCTGCACAGACTGCGTTGGACTGCAGAGAACAGGTCAATCAATACGTAACAGAAACACAAAGGAAATGAAAATATTAGGTACATGTTATTCACGACATCTTCATTTGTTAGTTAGAGAGATGTTAAGGACATGAGAAAGGGTCATATTTGTACGTAGACATGGCCCAGCACATGAGAAAGCCATAATTTGGGCGCCGGAATAGAAAGTGCATCAAGTGTTCAAGACAGCTGTGGCATCACCCACCAAGCACCATTGTGACATGGCTACTCGAAACACTCGTTTGAGAAAGTGAAGAGAGAAATAAGAAAACTCCAATCTCAATGTCCGTTTCTATTATCCAGCCGTGGCATCTGGTTTCTGCTCTACAGTCTGCCCACCCTGTCGCACCCGGCCCCAACATCCTGTAGCCAATTTGGAACTCGTCTTTCAACAAGCGGGTTTAGCTCNNTGTTCGATCCACACAAGCCGCAAGGTTTTCTTTTTGACCTTGGTCGCTTTATTTTTGCTAGCCCTTTCCCCATTTGTGGGGGGAACAGACTTGTGTGAGGCCCACAGAACACAAACAGAACTTTCAGTGTGTGGAATCTATCGTAAGCCAATGGACTTGCAGTTGCTTCTGCTAAACATTCCCAGAGACCGCATCGTGTCTCTACTCTTTTGTTTCAACATTTGAATTGCTTGCCACTTGGTATCTGAAAGTTGACTGGTCCAACGGACCCTGCAAGCTCTGTTGTCTTGTGCCGTGCCGAGTCCCACTCACGATAAGGGCGGGTTCCATTTGTCGTCTAACTTTTAGGGACATTAAAAGACATGCTAGGAAACTGGGACAAATGGGGCAGCTGCTTTTACGCCGTTGAGCACTTCCACTTATCGAAAGACGGAGTTAAAAGATAATAAAGAAGTTCAAAGCAGCATCGGCGTGGAAGATAACCAACAGCCTCTCGAGACACCACCGAGATTCAAGGCAAAAAAAGACGGCAAAAAACATACAACNNCCGACCCAACTACTAATCCGCCCCTTACTGGCTTGACTATGGGAGAGCGGACGGGATCCCGTATTTTCCAGTAGGTATGGTCGTATGTGCTTGAGTGAGCAAGGCTTGCGACCTATGTTCGACGCGGCGGGCTGGTGGTTGGTTCTCGATAAGTATAGGCACAGAAACTCGCTGATCAAATAGAAATCGCTGGCATTTATCCATTATATAATAATTAGGCTGTGTGGTAATTCCACAGCTCACCAGTTGGGGCGCCGGGTCGAACAAGCCTCGGCCAGCTTGACGCATTCGCGGTTGACACTAACACCACCAGGCTCTTGCTAACACGTTGAAAGTATCATAAGGCCTCGGAAAATTTACGGTATCGGATCGAACGGCCCAGTAGTTGCTGCGAGGTGTATGGCCTGGTACTTGCGTGACCTGCAGTCGTCTGGTTAGCGTGTTACTGCCCAAGCAAGCTGGGCGGAGCGCCACTGGTATCACAACATATCGCCGCATTCTCTGAGCAAGAAGCGAGAGGCTGACATCTCCGACCTTCCCGTTTGCGACTTGGACCACGGCGTTATATTTGGAGTTTCACCATTATCTTCCCCCGAAGTTATCGTGACCGCCGCCAAGCGCCTGGGGTCACAATCCATCAGGCTGAATGAGATCTTGACCCTTGCATTCTGCCAGTTTCCCCCTCACTCCAATGCAGGCTGCGGTATTCTCAGCCTTGAACTTCCGTTGTGGGGTTTTGGCTGAACATGTAACCTCTTGGCAACTCCTGTAATAGAGTTGTTTCTCTTTGGTAACCACTCACGACTTGCCACGGCAAAGACGGGCAGCTCAAGATTGCAGGGGATAGAACCGACAGCTTGAAAGGCCAAAAAGACGGCCTTGGGGTGGTAGGCTCTCACGTCAGCTTGCATTAGAGGCTCGGCATGACACTCGCAGCCTGATTTCCCATGTTTGTCGAGACATTTTCCTCTTCATGCTGATCCGCGCTTAATGGAGATAGACCATGCTGGGACGCTAATCCCGTATACGTTTAGTTGAAGCTGTCTTTGTATGGGAACCTGTTAAACTCAGAGCACCGAGTCATCATTCTCAGTAACCTCCTTCAACCGCACCGTCCCGATAAACCGACGGCCGAGTCTTGGCGTTTACTCCGCCTCATCCCGACTGCAGGATCTCGGCCAAATCAGCGTCTGTCGACACATCCACGGCGCTTGCGAAGCGCCTCACTCGCTTAGCTCGGCCCCTACCAACAGCAATCAGCGTCAAGAACCTTCGTTGCTTGCAGTATTCTAGCTCTAAAGTCCTAAAAACATGGCCCAAGCCCCAAATCCTTCAGGCAGGCTCTGGTCTTGTGCCTTTGACAATGCAGTGGTAGTTTTGGTGCGACAGTGAGGCCGTATTTTGGGCCCAGCTGAGAGAAATGTGCAGTTTTGGTAGTAGCATAAAGTCGTGATGATGACCCATTGATGTTTCTCAGATTCAACAAACAAACCACTTCTGTCTTTACTCATAGCTCCTCATTACCTTTCCTTTGTATTTACCTGAACAATCCTCATTCGCTTCTAACGAATTCGCTTCACAATGCTGTCTCGTCTCCTTCTTGGTGCCGCTGCTCTGGCTAGCTTCGTCACCGCCGCCCCCGCCATCGAACCAGTCACTCACGCTGTCGAGATTCGTTCCGGCAGCCAGGGTTCTGGTATTGAAGTTTGGGAGGAGGATGAGTCGGGAGGACTTGAGCGTCGTGGCAAGAAGGGATCCTACTTCCTTCTTGTCAATGCGACGCCTTGGAAGATGACTTTGTCTGGTCGCTCGAGCTATCAGATGAACGTCTGGGAGTTTCCTGAGACTATCGAACCAGGTGAGTAGCTCCTGAGCCGACCTATGTTCATGTAAGCTAACTGGAGACGTTAGGAACCTCCAACAGAATCTACATCGAAGGCAAGGGCCACATCGACGACGGCGGCGAAGCGAGCTACCGTTTCCAAGACCTGCTCGGCCACCCCGACTTCGAGTTTCGATACTCAGGCAAGCTGGGAACAAATAGAGTCCCTGGTGCTGGCATCAGGTTTACTACTCTCGAGACCGTCAACAACAAGCCCGGTTCGTTCCACAAGTTGGAGTGGCGCAAAGATAACAACATGCCCTTCATCATCGCCAGCTCTGAGGAGGATCCCGGGAACCCGTCCATTCACCCTTGGCTTGTGTCGACCAACCCACCTCAGGATTGGATGCACGCTACCTACCCCAGAATCTCGTGTCTCAAGCTCCGGGAACTGGCCATGCCCGGAACACACAACGCTGGCATGTCCCAGTTCAACGGAGGGTCGGGCGTCGGGTTGCCCGTAAACTCCGAGACCCAAGAGCTCAGCGTGGCAGGCCAGCTGGAATATGGTGCTCGCTGGTTCGATATCCGCCCTTCCAAGACTGGTGGTAAGTGGGCTACTGGCCACTACTCATTCGGAGCTGGCAACTGGCACGGCGGCAACGGCGAGTATCTCGACGACATCATCGATGGCCTCAACAGGTTTACCGAGAACAACAAGGAGCTCATCATCTTGAATGTTGCTCAGGGTCTCAACTCGGACAACTTCAAGGGCGATAGCGACGCACGCATCGGTCAGGGAGAATGGGAAGACGTTATGAGGAAGCTGGAGAGAATCAATCACCGTGTCGAGAACCGAGGCGGTGAGCAGGATCTCTCTCAACTCCGTGTTTCAGACTTTATCCAGGACCGTGCTGCCGTCATCATCATCGTCGACGCCCAGCTCTACAAGACCGAAGACAGAGTTGACCTTTCCGCATTTGCAGACAAGGGCTTCTTCCGACGCAACCAGCTCCCTTTGTACGACAGCTACGCCGACAAGAACAACCAGAACGAGATGATTGCGGACCAACTGAACAAGATGAGAGAACAGCGTCAGTCTACAGACTCTCCCATGTTTTTACTCTCGTGGACCTTGACGCAGAATGGTGGCCTCGATGTCGTTGAAAACGGCAAGGGAGCCAACCGCGCCCTCATCGAGAAGCTCTGGCCTGCCATGTCCTCGTCGACGTATCCCAGCATCATCAGTGTTGATGCGTATCCCAGTAACAGGGACTTTGCGGCGCTGAGCATGGCTATCAACTACCATTTTGCACCACGCTGCTGAGTTTTGTCAAGGATTTATGGGGATTGTGACTGAATCGTTACTCTTTTGATGCTTTCTATGTGTAAGGAGGCGCAGTTGGATTTGGGATTGTTATCACGGCGTAGATGGAAGCGTTGGAGTATGTATGCCTGATATGTATGACCTGGAATGTTTATCATGTCAACTAAATAACCCTGGCACTATTGCCTCCTCATTCGTCTGCCTCGTGTCTCAATATTGATTCTGGCGATGCCCTCCAAGGTCACGGGCTCTGTCGCAAGCACGCCCGCTTGTTGAGTGTCTTGAGAAGCTCCGCCTTCGGGGTCATCCACGGCAGTCTTTTTCTCTCCTTTCTTCCCCGATCTTGTAGAAGACCGAGAAGGAACCCAAAAGTAGAGAAATGCAAGAATGGGAGGGGTCACAAACAGCAAAAGTAAACCCAACACCACTGCGCTCCCGTAACCTAGAATCTTGGCGCCGAGAGGGACATCTTTGAACATACCGACGAGGAAAGAGGAGAGAACCAAGCTGCCGTATGATAATAGGCCGAGTACCAGAAAGTCGATGACTATGAGACGCACATACTTCCTATAGAAGGAATACTGTGTGAGTCTGCTCTCGGCCTCCGTGATGATGGCGATGGCGGTCATGATTATGAAGATGATGACGACGATGGCTCCAAGCAAGACCACGACACCAAAAAAATCGTAGAGTAGACTGCCCAGATCCTTGAATCGGGTCTGCATACTAAGGACTCCTGCAGCGAGCGACAGAGGCAGAAAGATGGTGGCGAGAAGGGTAAGTTGTTGAACGCCTCGGGTCTGGTTCACATCCCTGGCCAGTTCGAGGAACCTGAGATCGTGCTCGAGCCCATCCGAGAGCTTCTGCCAACGCTCTTTGGCTTCTCGGCAGCAGCCGCGCAATTCCGTCTCAATGATTGTGAACTGAGCCAGTCGTCTCTCGGGTTGTTCAGAGACGAGGAGTGACGCTTTGACAACGTCAACCAACGATTCAGTCGTTGAGATGAGTTCCTGGCCCATTTCACGCAGACTTCGACACTCGTACGAGTGCTTTGTGATTTCTTTGAGATTCCACCGTCGTAGCTCGGCCCATGCTGGGTCGATATCATCATCTCTTCCTCTCCTATCTTGAAGGACCAGATTTGCGAGGAAATCGGCAAAGAAACATAGACATGCGTGGTGGAACTGCAAGAGGAAGGCTTGTTTCCAGTTCTCACTGGACCTGATGAGACGATAATCACAGTCAAGTTTCTTGAGTTCCAAGGATATCCTGGCCGTTGTGAAGAACTGGCTGGCTGGGGGTTGACTGTCAAACTGCTCGGCGACTTTGGGAACGACATATGTGTAACATTCTAGTTCGACTACCTACAATATCAGCAACGTCTCTTGCTAACGAGGAACTCCAGTACCTACCTTGACGTCCCTGTTCTTGGTCCTCAGACACACGGATGCGTCTCAACACGAGGGCCGGAATTTTTGTTTCGTACGTCCTGATATGATACCATGAATGCAAATCATCCCTTCTCCACTGGTATGAGAGTGCCGTGAAGCCTGAGAAAGCCTCGCTGTCCGACGCTTGTCTATCTTTGGATGCCTCGCGAATTGTCAAGCGGATTTTGTCTGCATCCGGTGGCGATAGGAAATGAGGACTTTCGGTGCTTTCCAATATTTTTGTCCTAGTGAGTGAGTTCCAACCGCCATCACCTGTAAGCGGCATATCCCAGACGCCGTGGAAGGTCTTGCCTTTGCCGAGACGCTTGCACTTCTTCCACTCGGCATCGTCGAGAGGTCCTGGCCTACGCAGAGCGCGGCCAAACATGACCCCCAGGTTGATGACGGAAGCAGCGAGTGCGACGCCGTCAAGGGCACTAAGGGGATCCATTGTTGAAGATGCACGTATCGAGTGATCTGCGTGTGATCAGTTAGGTAGGTAGGTGGGTAATAGTTACGATGAGGCTGAACCACTCAGCGGGGTATCTTTTCAGCTGTGTACACGTGACTCTGACATGGCGTTCTGCTTGTGAGTAAGGTTTTGGCATCTGGATAATAAGGACTCGAGGCTTCGCTCATATCATTAGAGGGAGCGATAGTGTGAGTCCCCAGCCTCTGCAGTGAAGATCATCGTCTCTAAGCTCCACCAAGGATGCTTGCTTTACAGGGTTCGGACAAACCACATCTCGCCAAGCAGGCTGCCTGGATTAGCAAGAGCACCGCTCTCCGCATGTGGTCAGAAAAATATAATGAAGGTACCAAAAAGTGAACCGACAGATTGGACACACAATCACATAAGCGTCAGACAAAAATGAGGGCTTGGCCGGGGATTGAACCCGGGACCTCTCGCAAGCTAGAGTCGTTTGTGACTGCCCAAAGCGAGAATCATACCACTAGACCACCAAGCCAGGATGTTTGATGGCGGCCGAGGACGAAATAAGTCACTATGAGGGAATCAGGTTGAGACGAGACCTGACATGCCAGCCACAGGCTATACCGGGCTCTTCTCTCCAGCTCGAGCCTGGTAATGGGCATTGCTCTTCCTTATTTTATCCCAACTTGATTCCATCGGGCACAATTGTCCCCACTACTTACGGACAGCCTGATGCACTTGATCCTCACTCTTGAAAGCTGACACTTGGCCACATGGCTCCACACGCAAATAAGTGCTGCAATGTTAAATGTTAAAGAAAGACACGGGGCAGAGAGATTTAAACATGTGCCACGCCACGAAACTGTGACAGCCAAGGTACCATCACGTTCGGAAGTTTTCCATAATTAGGATCAACTGACACTTTCTCATCTAGATTAAAGTAACTTCCTTCCTCCAAGAGCCCAAAGACTCATCCAATGGTTCCCCATTTCCCCAGACAGTTAGAGTACCTAGCCCAATGCGCTCATACATGTCCCCCTTTGGTCGAAGAATGAGGCCCTTGTACGGAAGGTCGCGACTTTCAGGACACCCCAAGAGGAGGATAAGGAGCTTTCCTAGAGGCTTAGGCGTAAGGTCCAGTGCATCAAACTGGAGGTCAACCCCGTACTGCCCCTGTTGGATGTTGATCTTGAGATCCTCCCGATTATTCTCACCTCCAAAGTCGATCGTCATTAGGGGGGCTTCTAAACGCAACGTCCTCTTCGAGCTGTCGCCAAAGTCCATCTCATCTCGCACCGCTGGAAACACGTTGGACTTGGGAGGTTTGACATATCTGTAAGCCAAAGGTCCAGTGAAATAGGCCCTGGATCCGCAAGAAGCCCATGACCATGTCGGAAAGTACTCGAGCTTCTCACGCTTTTCAACTTGAGCCTCATAGGCAGCCCATAGTAGTCCATCCGCGAGATTGGAGCTGAATACGCCTGCAAAGTATTCCGTGTTGTGCATGGCGGCAAGACGTCGCCCGAGGCCTTGGATAGCAATCAGACGGTCCGTCCTGAAGGTGAAGCCTCTGTTGAGGTAATTCCCAGCAAGCTGAGTCCACGCCTGCGCTAGCGCCTTGTCTGCCTTCACATCGAAGATGCGGTACATATCTTCGGGCCCCGTCTTCCACGCCTTCCAGCCCTCGGGGTTAAATTCGGAAGCTGAAGATACGCTTGGACATTCCCAGAACAGGCCGACACTGGACCAGTGAAGGGTTCGAATGGACAGTGTCGTTTCCTGGAGACACCATCCTCGTGTCATGAGGGGCTCTCGTGGGAGCCAGTCCAGAATGTTTGGAAGAGGGCATGGGAAGTACATGTACTCGCTGCTCTCTGGATCGAAGGAGATCACGCAGGCCTTTGTCGGATACCGTTGGGCGACTCGCTCGGCAAAGAGTCCTTCGCTACTGTCTGATGCCCCGGATGCTGCGATGAGGCAGTGGGCGTTGGAGTAGTAGGAGCCCATCTTTGGAGCCTCTGCCTTCCAGTCTTCATAGTATTTATCCTTATCATGAGATTGGATAATGCAGAGGGCATCTACCCATAAATACCGAACACCCACAAGCTGGCTTAGCTTGATTGCATCTTGGATCGTCTTTGGGAGTTGAGATGTGTCAATGGCTTGTCGTCGGTCCTTGATGTTGGCACGCGTCGTTTTGGCAGGGTCATTCCCGAGGCCCCAACAGTAACTGAGAGCGAGATAATTGGGTTTCTCGGTCGGGAAATCCTCTGCTGGGACAACCAATCGAACAGTACTAGACTGATCATGACCAACATCGATCAGCCGTGTTGGAATGGATTGGGTGTCGCCTTGTTGTCTCTTTTGGCCATCGCAATTCTCGTGGAGGCCCTTGCCCGTTGTGCAGTTGTGAATCCAAGGTTTGATAAGTGTTTGAACAAGGCCATCAAGATCATGATCAAGAGAGTCTGGAGCAAGCCCTGCGTATCATTAGTCTCGAGACAACATGGCACCAAAGAGGAGAGAATCACGTTTTGCAGGGAGTCTGCCCCCTTTGATCCCACCAGGGAGTCCATTTTCAAGCTTTGCAAGCTCAAAGCTTTCGTAAAATTCGGATTTCCCAATCTTGAAAGTGATGTGTGGGCTGAGAGACGACTTCAACACCTCTAGTACGATCGGGCCTGAGTTTCGATCCTTTGGATATGAGCCATGGTAGATGGTTGAGGCTCGAAGGCTGGCACAGAGCGAACAGCCCACGGCGGCTGACTCTTCGAGGGCGGCAAAAGACTCATGGTGGTTGAATGTGATGGTGCCTTTTTGTTCTTTTGGGGCCGACTTTTTCCACTCCCACCAGATGTCACGACACTTGTGACACCTCCACTCAACAGTATGGACGGGCCCTTGCTCATCTGTCATGTTTGCGAGACTGAGGATTGGAAAAGATGAAGCAGGCGGGGAAGAGGGAGATGGATTCCAGGCTCCAGCTCAACATGCATGTCAGCCGCACGAGGCGTAGGATTATGAGGGCTTTTTCATTGGTGGGCTGTTCTGTTTCTTGCTTGCATGCGTCGATCGCTGCGAATAAGAGGGGTTGAAAAGAAGGCTGAAGCTGAATGACGAGATGGATTGGGACTTGCTGTTTCTAGATTTGAGAAGCCGGGGAGTGAAGGTTTGAAGCCCGGGACTTGAAACGTCCTTTACGCTCTTGGTCCTAAACCAATAAAGGCCTCTTCTAAATGGATCAATGCCGAATTAAAATTGCATCAAAACTAATTCTAATTCGAATTAGATTCAAATCTCAATTGAATCTAAAACGAATTTAAAATCCCGCATCTAAATCAGGATTCTCTCAACTACTGCAGACCTATACCCTCCCCTTCAAACCACAGAATATTATTTTTCAACCCTGAATAGGATACCCTAGATACTTAAAGTGTCCCTCGATAGATCCCGAGGCATTGGACCATTCCGTTATCTCGCCTTCATTAGCTACCCAGACGATTCCAACCATGCCCATGGCATTCGTGAGGGCATCTCGCTCAGCCCCAGAGTGTCGACGGGGAACAAGACACATCCATGAAGAGGTCAGCAAGAGGTTGTGTGGTGGTGAAGACGAGACTTGTCGTCCTTGTGCCTTTAAAAACTCTTGATATCTTGATTGCAAAATTCCGTGAGCCTTGACAACATGGTCGGTGGTGCTGTTGTCTGGCAATTTCAACACAAAATGGACGTATGGCACGCCTGAGAGACCACTCGTCACCTGGTCCGTTGATTCTGCTCGCGCCGGGAAGATCTGAAATCCTATCTCCTCAGGCTGCGGATAGGGCATGATCTGCATATGCTTGTGACCTTGACTTGAACCTGATTCGGCTCCGCAGTTATAAAACATCATCAGGCGTGATTCCGTTTGTGCTGTCGAAAGGTGCTGCAGCGTGGCCCACGACGCTCCAAGATCGGAAGCGTCAAGCAAGTCAGACTGAGGTGCGTACTGACGAGTAACAAGGATGAGACTTGGGCGATGGACGCAGTACATGTTGAGCATGAGGATATGCGATGAGCCAACGTGACACAGCGTAAACTCTGGATCGGGATTGGCAAACGGATTGCGTTTTACATGGTTTGCCTTGCGCTCAGGTGCGTCAGCTGGGAGAATGGGCTTCTTGTCGAGTTGCGGCGCGAGTTGAAAGGCCACTTTCAAGTCATGTTTTTGGTACAAGGTTGTTTCATATGGACCGTGGAAGAGTTTGCCATTTGACTTGAGGCCATCGAACTGCCTGAGTGCTTGATCCCAGAGGTTTTCGGGTAGAGAGAAACGAGCGTCCCGGGTCGTCATTCTGAGAATCTGGCATCTGAGGGGCTAGAAATGAAGAGTATTAAGAGCCGTAAGATGGTAGGAGTATGTCGTGATCACCGCCAAAAAAGAACACGTGGTCTGCTCCGCCACACTACCCAGGCAATTGTGCCATGGATAAGCAACTCTTAGCATGCAACACTTTATTCGACCACTTGTTTATATGGCTTAATAATCTCAATCATATATAACTGTACCCATTACAAAAACCCTGAGGCTCCCCTAACACTTCCATGGACGGGGTTCAAGGAAGAAGTGAGATGATAGGATAAAGCGGCCAGCTTACCCTCCCTCAAGGGTGGCTACTAGCTACCGAGGTATGATAAGGATAACAAAAAATATATCTCAAGATGTTATAACCCTGACCCTCCGATGATAGAGTTTTTGCAACAAAGGAGACAGGTAAACTCAGTGGGTGACCGGTATTTGCCTCCATAAGGACAATTGGACAGAGATTGAGCACGGGAATGCGAGTAGTGACATATTGGGAGCTCACTGTGAAAACGAGCGATGTAGAGCCCATAGTTGATGTTCTTTTAAGTCAGTTTTCGCCCAGCGCGTCATCATGCTGATATATGCCTTGGAGTGCTTGTTAGATTTCTTCCGGTGCTTCACGACGCTTGTAGATGTCTTCGGGGCACAGGAGTAGAAGCATGAGCAATGTTCGGGAGTGGCTTCTCAGGCTTCGTGAAGCGCATCATGAGGTCGGTTCAGAGGTGTGTTTGAAGGTCCAGGGATTTGAAGACGTATCTTAGTTATGTGGTCGGGATAGTGCCCAAGGATTGGCACTCTACTACGGTAGTTGGGTAATGGGCAGCGAAAAGAAGTTTGGCCGTAAGAGCGAGGGCGACAGGCGCGTGGGGAGGGAGTTAATCTAGGATCATAAACTGATGAACATGATATTTCTCTCGAGGTATGTGATGGGTATTTTGCCATGCTGAAGGGCGGTGGAGTGTTAGTGATGGGGGAAGGATGGGTCGTCCAGGCAACTGGGCAAGGCAAATTCAACCCATCAAGCAAACCTTGAGATGGTTTGTTAAGACACGAATCTGAGTTTAGGATCTCGGCCACTGCAAAATTGCTTCTAGACCTGTAAAAAGGGGTCATTCTGCATAGCTTACGCCTCGATTGGAGAGTATCTGTTGCGGGGGCACAAGCAGCCATCAAGGACTCAGCCTCGGCGTAATCGACAAGAACCCACCCCAATTGCCATTTGTTTGCGTGCACCCTTCTTTGACGTGTGCTGTTTATTGACTTTATCGTCAAAGCAAGCGGACAAGTGAATCGGAGTGTACATAGTGACAGAAACTCGCAAAAAATAAACCTCAAGCTTGAATGGCCGAGTGGTTAAGGCGGTGGTCTTAAGCACCACTCCCGTGAGGGATCGTCAGTTCGAATCTGGCTTCAAGCAGCGCATTTTTTTGCTTCGCGTTTCAAAAATCCGTCGCACAGGCCTCCTGCCTTTGTTCTTTTGTTAAGAGAGGCTTCGGCGTCGATTACGAGCAGAAAGAGGGGTCACCGCTTATGAGGGTGACCTCCGCAGAGACGCCCCAGGAATGACATGGAAAGAGATCTGGTATAAGTATATTGACCACGGCAGCTCATCTGATGATGACAGTGATGAGTTATAAGGAGTTGCGGGGGAATTGGAGGAAGAGGGTTGATACGGATATGGGGAGCTATCTTGGTTCAGCATCATCGTCAAAGACCTTTGCATTTGTTGATTGCCATTAAATATTTTGTCAAGCGCTACCTGGTAGTTCATTATTGCTCGTCGAGGCAAAGGAACCCCAAAACCCATTCTTGATATCGCTCAGATCATTTTATCCATGCCTTGGCCTCATCCATCAATCTTCTATATGCATCCTCACCATCTTCACTCGGCGGAGGCGAGATGCCATCATGATCCTCATGGAACTCCCGCTCCTCCATCTGACGAGGGGAGTCGTGATCAATCCAGTAGTCGATAAAGTTATCCGCCTCATCCTCCGCCGGGCGTTTTAACCTCTGGAACGCTTCTTCACCGTCTTCTTCAGATGGAGGCTCGAGGCCATCTTCGGGCTCAAGGGAATGGAACATGGCTCTTTCCTCGTCCATCCGGCGGTGGTATGCTTCAAACGAGTCTTCCGACAGGCAGTCGACCAGGTATTGGGCCTCCCACTCCGCCTCCAACTCGGCCTCATAGGGAGTCCTGTCGTCCAAGTGCATGTATTCCTCGTCGTCCTCTTCAACATCCATATGATTAAACATGTGCTGATCTGGGCTCCGATCTGGAGTCATACTTATCCGCCTATGAACCTTGGGCTCATATGAAGACTCCCTTCTGTGGTCCACTGAAGGGCTCCGTGGGTACTGCAAGGCGTACGTTGGAACATCATCTTCATTAAAAGGATCTGGTTCTGCCTCGGCGAGGTCCTTACGATACTGGTCGCATTCGGCACATGAGACATGCTCACAGCGCTGCGGAGGTTGTTTCCAATAGACTTCGGCACCGTCGATGTCTGGGTATTGCTTGTCATCCCAGTATGGACAAAGAGACTCATGTCCAAGCCATAGTCTCTCAAAGTCCTTTCTGCTGTAGCTCTTGCTGTACCTTGGAGTTCTTGGGTAAGATTCACGGAACTTCTTTAGGTCGTACCCGCAGATGGCGACAGCCGCGTCCCAGAGATCGCCTCGGTATGAGCCCATGGAGGAATACTGGTTGTCGTTCTCATTGGGCAGGTATGCTCGCATTGCCACTGTGTTGTCGTGGTGGTCGACAGCAAAAGCGTCTGCACCTTGCTTGATCAGATAGACAAGCGTTTCGAGGTCATCTCTGTCTTCTGTTCGATGGGCAGCATACACGAGACTATGTAAGCACGTAAACCCAAGCGTCTGGTGATCGTCTGGAGACCAGGATTGGGCTACCCGAGCATTCATGTCGGCCCCGGCGGCAACCAGCATGGCCACTGCCTTTCGCTTGCTTGTTGATCTCGAGTCGGCCATGCAAATCTGATGCAGTCTTGTTCTGCCGTTCATGTCGGAACTCTCAAAATCGTGCAGGGCAAAGTGGCTGCCATGCTTCAGAAAGAGCTCCACGGATGGCTATTCAGAGATGAGTATCAATACGTCAAAAGAGTTGAGCTACTCACAATGTCTGAACTGCAAGCGGTAGACAGGGGGTTGTCCCATCCTGGGTAAGATAGTGTTGGGTCGGCCATGTTCTCGAGCAATACCAGGGTTGTATCATGGCGACTCAACCCTGTGATGTGACTGAGAGCAGTTCCGCTGTTCTCTCCCATTTCGTCGACATCTGCACCGGATTCAATGAGAAACTTGCACATGTCAACACTTCCTGCAGCCGCGTACTAGACCAAGATCAGCTTCAAGGATTAAGGAGTGTTGGTTGCATTGAGCTCACATGTAATAGAGGCATCCCCTGCTCATCGTGGTCACGAAGGCTTGCCTTGCCTTCATCCAGCAAGATGCGAAACTCCCTGAGCCGACCCTCTTGTACCAGACGAAACACCGGCGATCCGTTGGGAATGATCGGACAAACTGAAATACGCGGTATGCTCTGGATGCTGCGATCAAATAACTGTCCTTGAGAGACCGAGACAGAAAACATCCACGATGAGGCTGAGGGACGGAACATGATGTTTGCAACAACGTCCCGGTGAGTGCTTGCGCTCTCGGAAGGATTAGATCTCTGGGAGACTCTTCTTCGTTTGTTTACGGATACTGTGAGGAAGCCGTGTTCGACGTTGATTTCTTCTCTTGCTCGCTTTTGCTTGATGATGGCACCAGCTGGGAGATGGGCGCGAAGATGAGCAGAATTGGGGACTGGCACGTCAGTTTGGTTCTCATCGATAGCGAATATTGGGCATGGTACCTGGTTGGTTGATGGCTACAATGGGAGCTGAGAGCATCAAACCCTCAATCAGCTTCAAGTCTCTCCGTACTTGATTGCTGTCACCGTCCACTGCATATGGGTTCGCAGTTGCCTTTCCCCTTTCCTTCTGCATGGCAGAAACTCTGTCTCTGGCTATCAGGATAAACTTTCGCAGGTCGTCAATGATTTGCTCTGCATCATCGGCGTCCAGGGTCAACCCATCGTGATCGACGAGGCTCGAAAGGCGTGAGATGCTCTCTTCGAGCTCTGAGCATAGAGTCATGGTCTCGAGGTTCTGAGTGATGGAAGCTGAAGCATCTTCGGAGCCATCATTGCCGTCGAGGCGAGAATGTAGTCTTGCGACTTCACCTAAAATCTGCTCCAGAATTCCAGTTGTTGCTGTTGCTTGAGTATCGATCTTGGAGGTCGTGTCTGAAATCGCCTGCGCTTGAAGCAAGCCAAGATACAAGTTGGCTTGTGTCGTCTTGTCCCGCACCCTACTTCGTGCCTCCTCGAGCTCCTCTTTCTTGACATAGCCAAGAATACCTTTGTACACCCAACTTGACCGACTGCTGTCTGGCTTCTTCTTGAACTGGTCCAACCGACTCTCAATGCCGGAAAGCTCAGCCGTACAGGCTCGAAGCATGTCCTGGAAAGACGTGATTGTGCTGCTCGGAGCATGACTCAGAGGACAATGCGTCAAGCGTCCGAGGACTGACTGCAGAAGTTGAATGTCCTGCGCCAGCTCGCGCACTATCCTCGGAGCATCCTTGATCGCGGAGAGTGATTCATGGATGACCTTGACTGATTTGAGGGCTAGCAGCACAAATGCCAGAGTGCTGGCGCCTGTGCCGATGGCTTCCATGGCTACACGGGGGCTGAAGTGTGTATTGAGCCGGATATGTTGTTGATACTCGATACGACGAGCGTCGATACTTGATGGACAAGTTGAAAGGAGCACAATCATGCCATGCTGCTTCACAATCTCAGCCGCAGTGGCTATGTGAGGCGGTTTAAGCGCTGCGAGGACATGCTGAGCCAATGGGCAGGGGTCATTGTCTACAGGGGCTGTGCATCGCCAGCCTTGGCGTTATGTTTCCCCTCTCCCTCTGGCGAGGCATTCTTTGAGGGTCTCTTCAGCCTAAGATCATCTCGCTCCTTTGACAGTTTACATTACTGCCTTGTCTGGGTCCGACCTTGTGCTGAACGTGTCGGGAGCTAGATTGGAGGTCATGGGAAACTCGCACGCAAGACGGGTCCTCGTTCTTCCCGGGATACCAAGCCAGATCACCAAGGCCCTCTGTTTTTGCGACGCTCGCCAAGGCAAGGCACGGCGGCTGTTAGAGAAACTGTACAGTTTTTTTTAGTACCTATGGAGTGCTATAATGAATACCTAATACCCTAGGTGCATCCGTGAGATGTCATGCTGGAGCCATGGGGATGGCCTATGAGCTGCCTCTCAGAGAGTGAGAAGGCTGGGGCACCTCGCGTGATAGAGCCTTTAAAAGGGCACGCGCGGTGGCTACAATAGCCACGATATCGTTACACGGCCCGTGATCCAGAGCGGGATAAAAAGCGACATGAGCAGAACACAGCGGCTACTTCGGCTGCAAGACTAAATGAAGCGACTACCAACTCCCAGGCCTAAAGTCCGCTTCAACGCACGTTCTAAACATGGATTCTTACAATTGCTTACGCGCCCTTCAAATATGCGCTTTCAGACGATCACGGTAATAGCGTCTTGGCTGCAGCCGGTCAGACAAGCCCAGGTTTCCATCACTGCCAACACCGACAGTGCAATGGCGTAGTTTTCTCTGTCCGCGGCAAAGGAGATGACGTAGATCATCCCCCAAGCTTGAAGATCGCTCCTATCAGCGCCGATTTGATCTAAGAATCCAATGACCGTTGTCTCGGTTGCATAAAAATGAACATGTGTCCCAATGAGAGCGACGCGCTTGTGCCCTACCTCACAAGTAAGACAAGAGCCATTCTGGCATATCAGATATAGGATTAGATATACAGATGCTTGTACCTAAATTGTTTGATCTGATAAAACACCATATTGGATTTAAATTGATTGATCTGGTAGATATATCCCATTGTTGATCGAATCTGATGGCAGCGCTGCAAATATATAACCCTTTCAGCCCATTCTCTGTACAACATGGCCGCAAATGACTGTCATTGCCATGCCTCGTCATCTTGCCATCTTCCCCGCACGATCTCTTGTGTAACACATGCCGCGTTTCATCATATTTCCCCTCCCATTCTTCTTGTTTGCTTTCCACTCTGACAACGCTTCGATAATCACCAAAGGACAAACACAGGGTATTCTTCAACACGAAATGTCCATCTCAAGACTCACCGCCGCTCTCGCCGGTGGCAGTGCAGAGCTGACGCTCGCCCTCGCGAATCTCAACTTTGACGTTTCTCTCATCAAGATGGAGGCTCCCGAGGAGTACCGTCCAGTCGAGACTGCGCTGTCCAAGCGGACCAAGACTGCGGCTGAGGACGGCGAGATCAAGGCCTGCGCTCGCAAGCTTCAAGCCCTCTTCTCTCCGATGCTGCCCCAGATCCCCAGCCTGCAGACCGCGTATGGGTCGAGGGCGTCAGAGATCGCCATCAAGTCCCGCATAGAGTCGTCCGAAACCATTTCTCTGGGGCCCTTCGCAGACCATGTCGGCATCGACGGCGGAAGTCTGTGGGCAGCGGCAAACTCGGGCCAAGGCTCTGTAGCGGTGCACTTACTTGGCTGCATGCTCGCCAGGATGTTTACAGCTGCGGAAGCGACGTCGATCTGGGAAGAGATGGTAACCTCCCGGAAAGAGGACATCTTGCGACATGAAGCATCAGGCGATACTGATCCGAGAAACGTATTTACCGTGCTGGCCGCCAAGACTCCTCTCACACGGCAGGATCTAGAGATGTGGGACGCGAGCGCAAGAGCGTGGCTTCGAGCCGCGGATCAGACCATGAAGACGAAGCAGAAGCAGTTATTGCTCATCATCAACAACATCAACCTCTCAGTGAACCGCCACAGCAGCACCTACACAGATGTCACCCAGGCGTGGATCAGAGCCATGGTCGCCGTGGACAAGCTCGTCGAGGGGATGCCGCACAGCGTTGTCGATGGTGCAATTCTCGTTGCCATCTCGGCGTGGCATCTGTACCCGGATATGATGGTTCTTGGCGAGCACAACACCTTGGTTGAACAGAAAGACAACGTCTTCAAACCAGGGGGCATTTTGACCCTCGGCCTTGAGACTATGCCCACCAGCGAGCCTGCTCCACAAGGGATATCGTGGTCTCTGCCCCTTGCTTGCTACTACTACTACGGCAAGCCCATCATTGCTGAGCAGTCGCTGATCGAGAGTGGCTCTCGCCTAAGTCTGGACCAGTTGCTCGTTGTAACATTAGGGTCCTTGTTCTCCCATTGGATGGAGCGTCAATTCGAGCCCGCAAAGGCTGCGCGGCTGGTGCGATCCTTGTGGACACTAGTCAACCGCCCGTCCAGGCTCAAGGTTGGGACAAAGCCCTCCTCAAGGAGCTGGCTAGCTCTTCTAGCAAAGGCTGCTGATAGCTTGCTTGATTCAGAAGACAACACTCTGCAGGAACTCTGCTGCCTCTTCAAACATGGTCAGAGAAACTGTGCAGACTTTCTAGGGCAGGGGAGTGGTCGAAACACCCCCTTTGTTCAGCTGCAAGACCCGTACGTTGCGTTGCCCATGATGATGCACGCCGGAAGTCGAATCAGACTCCTTCGCATGTTTGCCAAGAGGTTGGATATTGACCCAGCGCGGCTCATCGTTCGCTACGCATTGCCAGGGTTACCTGGGAAATCAGTGTTTGGGTATGCCACAGTGGCTTCAACCATGGCCAAAGCCAAGACCCAAGACCTTCACCGATGGGAGAACGTATCCTCGGGTATTCCTGAGAAAGGCGAGAAGGTCCACAAGTTGGCAGACGAGGACATCGTCCGCCCGCCTCTAGGCGTGGGCGACAAAGATGGACGCTTCTTCTGGAAAGATGCCCCTACCGAACTAAGTCCAGATGGCTATACAAGCGTCACCATCGATGACTTCTTTGGGAGATTCGCAGAATTCGCCATGTTTGCAGGCCGCGCCGATGCGAGCAATCCCAGGTGCCTAAAGGGGCTGCCATGCAATCTGATATTCGGCGACCCGTTGACAGCAGCTCTCTATCAGGTGTACGAGCCAGCACGCCAGGTACCCTCCGTGTTTGTGGCAGATGAGCTCGAGGCTTTAATTAGAGATGGCGAGGTTGACATGTCGCTTTTGCTGTTGCACTTCGTGGGCAACGACTCGGCTTCGCAAGAACGGTTGAGTGAGCATGTCCGGGCGCTGCAGGCTGTTGCTACTATCGGGCTGGTTTACGAGGATTTCCCCGAGGCTACCATCGCCATGAAGTTTGTTAGGACATGCCTCCCCAGTGCGCAGTGGCTTGCAGGATCCGCGTCCTCTGCAAAGGAATCGGAACCGGAAAGCCCATCTGTCGAGCAGCGAGAGCATAAGCCAGATCTGCTCACCAAGGCGTTTTCTCCCTTTTGTCTGTCTCGATCTGCAACGTTTGCCTGTATTGCCATGCTGGAGTCCGGCTCGGTCAATATCGGGCCTGAGGGATTGGAAATGGTCATGGCCATGTCCAGTGGCGATTCGCTCTACGTGGCCACGGAGCTGCTCGACGACCCGGGGCTTCCCTCTCAAAGCACAATAACCAGGATCACGGGAAACATTGGAAGACCCGGCATCACCATGTTGATCCCGCCGTCGCGAACGCTTCAGTGGTCCGAGGCCCAAGATTGGAAGCACATCCAACACGCCAACTTTGATTCGCAGAAGAAGGATTGTTTCAAAGGCACCTCGCTACATCTCAGCTTCACTGACTACAGCCTCGCCATCGACACGGGCCGACGCGGCGTTCGCTCCAGCGAAGTCCAGCTCTTAGAGACCGTCGTTTCCGTGCACGACAAGGGCCGCTGGGTGGCTGACATTGACGTCTTGTCTGCTCTGACCAACCCGCTTCTGAGACGAGCGTCTGGATGCAACCATGGTGATAGTAGAGGCCCTAAGGGTTGGCTTATTTCCCTCGATTCTTGGGACGAGTTTCTTGACCGGCCGCGTGAGGACTCGGTTTTGAGAGCACACCTCAACTGGCAGGCTAGACTCGCGGCGAGTGCTCTGAGTGTTGCTCGTGGTGATCTCGTTGTTGTGTTCAGCGCTCAGGTATGTTGGGTATGTGGCGAATCGGAGCGTGCAAGGTTTGCACACAAACGGAGGGCTACCTATATCATGTAAATGTCAAAATGTAAATGAAAGATGGAGTCTTATTAGCCTTGACCACTGCCCAAGTCAAAGGGACGAAGGTCCCAGTTATGTACAAAAGAACGGTGTCCATATGGATCGTGACGCCACCTCGGCTGGAGCGGAATATCGTCTGACAGTCAAGACGGTTGTCTTCAAGGCCTCTTTGATGTAGGGCTGAATTATTATGTCCCAGCTGCCCTAGTGGCGGCTATGCAACGTACAACAACAAATACAGGTGCTCCCACTTCTTGCTTCTGCCATATCTATTTAAGTATTATGGGCGTAACGGGCCGGAATTGCCCTAGAAACCCTGTCCTGAGGATTATCTTTGCTACTTATACTGCTATTAGTAATTTATAGAGAATGCTCTTAATATCCACGCATAGTTGCTTGCCTGCTTATATCTCTTATTATTATTTTATGCCGCCTATTACTAGTCAGCCCCCTGGGAATTATGCATCACAGGGGTCCTCTCTCCTAACTTCAGGGCCTGAGCACCATTTAATGAAAGCTGTTGGGCGAGTCTCGCGTGATAATAGCAGTGCCTGGGGTAGCTCAGCGAGTACTTTTACTCGTGGGAGAAAAAGAGAATGATATGGACTCTTCATTCTGCGGCGAAAAGGAGAAATGGGTCATAATATCACGCCTGTTTGTTCAATGTCTTCGCTATAGGCACCGTTGAATGCCTGATTGTTTGCTGCAATCAGTCGCGTCACCTCAAGTCACGGCCGTACAACAAGGCACAACCGCGCGGTGACGTCTTCGGTCGCACGAGTTGCTGCAGGGGGCTTTCAAGAATGGCAATGTTAAACGAGTCGCCGAGGTACCTGCATATTACCAGGTACGTATACGGCATCTCAATCGAGAGTGTTTGCTGGAAGGCGACCGGTGTCTGTTCACACGACAACTCCACTCATAGACATTAATCTCACCATCTGTGGCCGAGACCTTGTTGCAGCTGCTATCAAACACTCTGTAATCGTAATCAGCCCTGAAACTAGGGTAGGCCGATGCCACGGTCCGAGGACCACGGCATCCGGAGGTGGAGCCGGGCTCGGCCCCACGCATCCACTAGCCTCCGGCTGCTACGGCCTCCGTCACTACTCTGTTGGTAGGATACATGACATTGTGATATATGGCCACGTGTATGTTTCAAACGGATAGACGCACATGGGCTGTCGTCACGTTGCCGCCTGGCCAAGCCAACGTGTCGCTGTTGGGGGGAGGCTTCGGACAATTCAGCGTCAAATGGGGAACATGATGCATAAAAGTAACCAAGGCATTCATTGGAATAAAATAGTGAATGAAAGTGATCAATAGGTAACCAAGTGCTGGGCTCAGAACATGCAACTAGCATGCAACCCACAAGCATATATAGCACGTCCGCATTGAGTGTAGACGGTCTACATATATACTCTTTATGCAGCACCAAATACATGGAACAGTAGACCGGCTTTTCTTACATGAAAGGAACAGAGCGATGCCTCTCAAGTCTTGGGTTTCCTCGGTCAGCCGCCTCGACGTCTTGGTCTTGGCACCGTGACCCATCTTAACCAGTGCAGCCTCCCGTGGTGGGGTCAAGTCCAAACGCATCCTCGACCGTCGAGGCATCGAACGCAGCGTTTGGAAAATGGACAAGGCGAATCGGAAAGTCTTGACCGCTAGATTCGAACCAAACAATGGCTGAGCTGCGTTTGTGCAATTGGGTGTTGGTTGAGTGGCTATTACTCGACGTTTCCCCTATTCTTGCCGTCCTCGACTTTGACCCGGCATGTTTCTTTGAAGCAACAAAAGATCATCGACAATGACGGATACTCATCGCAGTACTGTGGTCACCAAGCGTCATCGACATTCTTCTCCAGGCGCGACACGTCGCAGAACCCCAGTCGCAATCATGGCTCCATTAACTGCCCGACCTTCCCAGGAGCATGAGGTAAGTGTCCCTTCCAAGTTATCTACAGAATACTGACCTGCTTAGGATGAAAGTGAGCAGGACGAGGCTCAACATGGTGATGCCGATGTTGGTCCCGCCCTCAAAAAGATCATGCCAAACCCCATCACCGACATGGCCAGCCCAGAGATGGCCCGAAACACCATCGGAAAGAGAGTACGAGCTGCAAAGGCCGCCAAGTCTCAGTCCAAGCGCAAGTCATCCAACCAAGAAGAGCCCCAGCTTCCCTCTGGCCCTGACCCCATGGCGAGGGCTGGCGGCCAAGGCTTCAACTTGTCCACCTTGCAGCAGTCGGCAACCCCCATTCTCCTGACTGCGACTAGAATGGCTCCTGTTGCGGGACTAGGATATCTGTTCCAGGATGAGTACGGGATTCAGATGTTGGTGCCGTACTCCATGTTGCCGACTCAGCCTCGACAGCAGAACTTTTGGCCTGCCAATTACCCAGCCACTGTATCTCAGCCCATGGCAAGCTCGGGACCACTTCTTCAGTCGTACAGCATGCCTGGAGGCATCGTCGCTGGCAACCTGCAGTATCTGAATTCTGGTCTCGGACAATATCCTCATATCCAACCTCGGCCAGTGCTTCTATCAACTCGTTTCCAGCCCCAGGCCCAGCCCGTCGAGCAAGGATCCTTTGACGAGAGTTTCACCGCTGCGAGCTTCGAAAGCCAGGGAGCAACACCTTCCCCTCGGAGCCGTAACTGATGGCGTTGGAGTTGGATTAATCACGTGTGATTTTGGTGGTGGTTCATGGATAAGATGGGAAGAGTAATTGGCACAGATTGGAGCATTTATGGTAAAATTGGGAAATTGAATCACGGCTACTGGGGTAATCTAGATTGGATAATGAAAGTTGATTACTTTAATTCGCCTGATCCCGAGCGCACTGCTGTGCGGTTGATCCGTTCATCTATGAGCTGATCCCCTGCCACCAGAATGAATGTCTACACAGATGAGACCTGCTCGCAGATGCTGACTCTAGGATGGCATGCCTTTGAGTGCCATTAGGTTTCTCATTTTATTGCTGTGTAGGGGATATATCGAGATGCTCTGGAAGTCTAGTTTACTCGTTTGTGTCATTGGTGCCACGATAGACCTCTCTACCTAGCCCCATCTTTCTCGCCCTACCAGTCCAAGTCCAACCTCTAAACATCAGGCTCAACTTCGTCCACCGTAGGCACCCTGTTCAGCTTGATGCCAAAAAACTCCGACACAGCCCTCACACTGTCACAAATGACCTGAGTATCCTCCTTGCTCACACCAATCCGTCGCGTGCCCCGGATATGCCAATGTGTCTCGAGACGAAGGTTCTGACTCATGATGGCAGGCAAAACAACAAGCTGCGTATCCGTGTCGTCGAGGACCTGGCGATCAGAAAGATACAGTCCGTACGTAATCTCTGTCGAGATCCACGAGAAATCCTTGTGCGCGTCGAACAGACCGAGCGTGTCAGTGGCGTTGCGCGTGTACAACTGCTTGAACCAATTCACGGCCCGCTCGTGGTTGGCGTCGTCAGCTTGCCAGTCTTGTCGAGTTCTGCTGAAGTCTCGATCCTCAGGCTTCTCGACCTTTGCGATAGCCAGGATGGCCTCGATGGGTTTGCACACACCCACGAGGCAGATGGTCTTGATCAGAGCTTCGCGCAGTCGTCTCACAAGGGCTTGTCTAGACTCGCTGGTCTGGTAGGCTTCTTGACGCGTGAGGTAGAGGTACAGGGCGGCCGACGCTTCCGGATCCGGGCTTGCAGAGAGGCAGGCGATGACGAGGAGGTACCAGCGATGCTCTCCGAGGTTGGTCGTCTTGAAGTTGTTCTCGATCTTGGAGAAGAGCTCAGAGAGCTCTGGGGTGAGTTCGGGAGATGCCATTGTGCTAGAGGAGCAAAGAGATGATGCTTGAGGGATAAAAAGATCAAATTCCTCGGGAAAAGCGGCCTTTGATGTTGGACAGGTCAGATATTAGTGCAAGCGATGGAACCGTGGTCCATCGAGGAGGGCCCTGGAAGAATGTTTGCGCGGGGTGCACGTGTTTCATTGGCTCACGATGCGGGCAGAAGGGTTCTGCTCGATGACTAATCTCACATGAGCATTCCAGTGACACTCGATGATCACAGAGTCAAGTTTGGGGACATTTCAAGGCGAAGATATTTAGATCCTGCTCTTTCTTGCACATACTGGATGGCCTATTGGACTATAATAACCTCCAGCTTGGCGAAACAGGGTGATTGGTTGCTAAGTTGGTGCCCAGTCTCACTGTGTCACGAGCTTGGAACTCTCCTCTTGGCACATGGAACAGTGTCATCTGACACGACTCGCTAGGGCATGCATGATGCGGCCAAGTATAGACTTATACTATCTTTCAACCTCTTGCAGTCTTACAGGCCCGGGCTATCATCTAAATTTGGGCTTGAAAAGTAGCTCGTCACTCAGAGATTGACCCCGTTGTAACATACCCTGCACCTGAATGGCATCATCCAGATGCGAACGACTCATGCGAACGTGATTTTAAGCTCGACCAATACCCTCGAAGCGACATTTTAGCGTTAATCTTTATTCATTATGCTTAGATCCTCCTCAGGAACATTACACTCTATCACAAGTCTAGCATCCTTGCCTGTTCCTTTTGACATCTGTTCGGTGAATCATCAATGACACCCAGAGACTCCACTTGACGTCACGAGCGCCTGGAGAGTTGCACCGAGTTTGCCTTCATAGAGACATCTACTGCACAAGACCCTCGGAAGGATCCTGCCATTTCCTTCTGGAAACAAGCATCCGGGTGTAAACATGACAAGTACCATGATCGCCACCGATCAATACTGGTAGAGATGGGTCCCCTAGATAAAAATTACCCCCAATAGTAAGAATCGGGCTATATCTAGATGACGCGAGATGCCCCATGCCTGTCGTGCGAACCACCACGGGAGCAAAACTGAATGCCGACACCATCAGCCGGACGGATTTATCACGGATAGGGCCATTCTGATACCAAAGCGTTATTATCCGTCTTTTTCTATCCTTCAGGGTCTGAATTCTATTCACCGAGAGGAGGGAACGTGTCGACTCTTCCACCTCGTCCCTACCCAATAGAGATGATCCACCATTGCTAGGATTAATTACGTGCTTGTAAAAATCTCCTGTTTCGATCTTTTCCCCGCTGTCGGCACGACGCCGATGGCTCTAGTTCCACTATCTCGCCGGGAAAGAGTCAACTCCCTTGTCTACGTTTCATCGCCGCGGAAAAACTGAGGTTGGAGATGGCGGGAGGCCGAAGCGTTTTGACGTGCTCTGGATATGGGGGTGATAAGTTATAAAGCGATATCGGCCGTTTGAGAGACTATTACTAGAGACTGGCCTGCTTGCTCTTGAGCTGGGTTCGGGCATCGACTCGATTAGGACTGTCCTGTTGTCAACATGTTGGACTCTACGGTTCCTAGAAAGCGGTGGTGGAAGATTCAGTGGTATGCCGACGGCGACACGCCCGAGGAGCGAAAGTTCCTTATCAAGCTCGACCTTATCGTGGTTCCCTATGCCATCCTCGCCTACTGGGTCAAGTATATTGACCAGGCAAACCTGAGTATGTATCTTTCAAACACCAGCGCCAAGTCTTGAATTGCTACTTACCATGACAGACAATGCCTACGTCGCCGGCATGAAGGAGGACTTGAATTTCTACGGAAATGAACTCGTCCAGCTACAGACCATGTATACTGTGGGAGCCGTCGTGGGCATGCTGCCCTTCATGTTCCTCTTCACATACATCCCCATGTATTGGACCATTCCCTTCATGGATATCATGTGGGGAGTTTTTACGCTTCTACAGTATCGCACACACTCGTTTGCCGAGGCTGCCGCTTATAGGTTCATGGTTGGCTTCTTCGAGGTATGGCTTTTACCATTCAGCTGCTGCTTTTGATGCTGACAAGACACGCCACAGGCCGCCTTCTTCCCAGCCATGCACTACGTATTTGGTATGTGGTTTCGTCGAAGCCACCATCGTGTCGTACGTACTGACATTACCCTAGGTTCTTGGTATCGCGGCCACGAGATTGCACGACGCGGCGGCCTCTTCTACGTTGGCCTCAACCTCGGTACTCTAACCGCCGGCCTAGTCGCATCTGGAGCTTCCCACCGACTCGAAGGCGTAAACGGCTTGGCTGGCTGGAGATGGATGTACATCATCTGCGCCCTCATCACCTTCCCCATCGGCATCCTTGGCTACTTCCTCCTCCCTGGCACCATCGACCAGCCGAACCGATGGATTCTCAACGACAAGGATATTGAGATTGCTAAGCGACGACTTGAGAGTAACGGCCATGTTACGCATGGAACTTTCAAGATTGGACATTTGAAGAAGATCTTTTTGAGCCCGCAGTTTTGGACCGTCATTCTTGTCGATGTTGTCTTTTGGAATGCCGGAATCCACAAGAGTACAGGAAGCTTCCTCCTATGGATCAAGAGTCTGAACAAGTACAGTCCAGCCAAGGTCAATGAGCTCGGTACCATCGCACCAGCTTTGGGTATTCTGTATAACCTCATCGCCTGCTTCGCTTCAGATCTCATCCTCGGGCCAGCCTGGGCAATTACCATGGCCTCAACAATCAACGCAGTCGGCCTGACCATATTGGTCGTCTGGAACGTCCCCGAGGCAGCCAAGTGGTTTGGTTTTGCAACCATGTACTGGTCTAGCGCATTGTCCAGTGTGTTCCATGGATGGGTGAATACCTTGCTGCGCGATTCCCCAGAAGAACGCTCCTTCACCCTAGTCCTGATCACTATCATCGCGCAGTCCTCGACGGCTTGGACTCCGCTGCTTACCTTTCCGACTGTCGAAGCACCGCGGTATCCAAAGGGATTTTCGTTCTGTCTTGGCTGTGCATTGGCACTTATCGCTTCGACTCATGTTCTGAATCAGTACATCAAACGCAAGGAGTACGCATACGCCTCCCACCTCTTCATGGCTTGAATGCTAATATTGATATCTTTAGGGCGAGAAACAAGATTGGAACACGAGACGAGGAGGAAACGAGAGAGAATACTCCTGTGCAGAATGGAGAGGCCTCGGATGATACAGACTCTGGTAAGGATACAGGTTCAAAGGTCTATGCCACAGCTGTTAGTCCGTCACACAGTTGATGGCTGGGGGTTCAATGGAGCTTTGCTGCATTACGTTTCAATAACCAACCAATAAACGTCACTCTTTATACCACACGGTGTTTTGCCTACTTGAACTTGCTTATAGAGACTTGTTGGGCGGCGGGCCTTGTAACAAGACCCAATTTCGTTTACTCAAATATCTAGGAAACTATGTTGTGGCGACGAAACACCTTGTCAAGTACAAAAGAAAGACATGTCAAGTCACTTCATCAACATTCCTCCTAGAACTGCGAGAACAGATAATTCATGCCCGCCCAAATCTCCTCGCCAGAAGGCACAATGTTGCTAGGCGGGACAGTAAAGCCACCAGCGCTCGCACTCGCCGGTCGCAGCTCGAAAGCCCAGGCAAGCTCAGCCTTGGCAACATCTTGGGCCCAGTCATTGCTACCTCCTGCGGTCTGGTAGATGGTGGAGCAGGTAGGACCGTACTGGAAGCGAAGACCGTTGACACCCTGGATGGCTCTGGCAACACCACCAGCCAGGCTCATCTGCTTGCTCAAGTTGCTGGCAGTAGCGGAACAGCTGTATCCATATGGCAGAAGAATGAGCTGGCTGTACGAGTGCCAGTCAACAAAGAACTTGATGCCCGTGCTCTCGGCGATAGTCCTCGTGTGGTTGACCAGGACTCGGTTCTCGGGGGTGTCGCCTGCTGCGAGTCCGCGGTAGGTCTCGTCACAGGGGTTGGTGGAAGAGCCGCCGGGGACGTTCCATTGGTAGGGCCAGTTGCGGTTGACGTCGGTGCCGACGCAGGATTGGCCACTGCGTCTCTGACGGTTCTTACGCCAGAGACGGTCGTTGGTGGTGGTGTAGACGAAACCTGGACAAGTTAGAGTTACTCTTGGGTGTGCGGTATGAGGTTTCTTACCATCGGGGTTGACGATGGGGAGCACGTAGATGTCGTAGTTGTCGAGAGTCTTGCGGATAGTGGCATCATTCTTCTGATAACCATCGATGATCTTGTAGGTCAAGTATTCAACCGTCTAAAAAATCAGTCACAGCACGCTTTCAAAGAAAAGGTCACTTACCGGAGCAGAAATCCACTCGCGAGCATGCACAGTTCCGTGCCAGACAATACCAGGCTTCTTTCCCTTGCCGCTGGAACCCCAGAGGTGAATACCTCGGATAGCTCTGTTCTCAACCGAAGTTCCCGCAGTGAAGATCTCAGAGTTGCTGGGGAAGGAAGCTCGCAGATCAGTGAGGAACTGGAGATGCTGGTCAAACGTGTGATACGAGTTGAAGTAAGACACGTCAGGCAGCGCGGCAAGGCTGGCCGAGAGTCTCATTGGAGCTGCAAGTATCATTAGTCAAGTGAGCGGTTAATCTTGCGGTGCGACTCACGATCGTATTCCTCAAACTCTCCCTCAACAGCAAACTCAGCACCGAGATCCTCACTGATGACGGTGACGTTGAGGTCAAGAGCCTCAAAGGCCTCAAGGCTCTCGGGAGCAATGGCCACCTCAAGAGTCTTGTGGTTGCTCTCACAGCTCAAAGAGACAAAGGTGAGATCCTTCAGGATAGTGTCCACGGCATCATGGTCTTTTCCAGCATCGATGCTGAAAGCCTTGTAGCCATCGTAAGAGATCTTGGCGGCGGCCAGGGGCGCCAAGAGCCCGAGGGTGGAAAGGAACTTCATGATGCTCGAGACAAGAACAACGAGTGCTCGAGTATCGCAGATGTAGGCGGGCGTTCGCCCCTATATAGCACACCTCACGATCTAGTCCCACCTCGCAGCACTACCATCTTGGCATTCCAGAACAGTCTCTCGGCACATGCTACAGCCTCGCGTGCTGGCGACACCTGCCCGACTAGTTAGGTGACATCCGTCGCCGATCAGCGAGCCTATGTAACAAAAGTACGGGCTGCTTTCAGAAGGTAGTTTGCCCCGTGTCGCTTGCATAGTGTATATGTGAAACGGCCTGACCTTCCCCTTTGAGACACGGTGCGTCGGCCCATGCTCAAGTTTAGTTAGTCGTCTCCGAGTCATCCGTTGATACATATCTTGGTTTAAGCTTGCAGGGTTCATGGTGCCATTCTTAATCGTAATAGAGTGTCTTTATATTACCCCGCCGCATGGACACGAGTGGTGTCTTGGTAGACTTGGCGGTGCAGATAAGCGTCCACTAGTATTTCATGCACTATCGTCGTCTGATGGTCAAGCGGCTAGACTGGACACGCCATTGGGTGAGATATGATGACTCTTGAATCTGCAACATCTATTGGAGGAAGAAGAGGCGTCCTTTTGGAGTTGCCATAGTGGGAAGATTCTAGATATTCCACACTACTGGTGAGTTAAGCAGCTGCCCGATCTGTACAGACGATGGGCTCTATGCAGCGTGAGATTTGACACGTCAAGATATTTAACAAATCGGACGGATGAGTGTGGAATTAGATCCTTGTGAAGCTCAATCTAGATCGCTTCATCCTTCCGAGTCAAGAATGGAAGCAGTATGGAACAATTCCGCCTTCCATTCACCCATCAACCTCGGTATCGTACCATCTTGTGATTGGATCGAGGTATTTTCCTCTCTAACAACTTGAGTGCTCTTATCAATATTGACACACCTCTACAGTGAATGCTCAAGACAAAACAGAGCCTCCACTAACAGACACAATCTGCCCATTCACCCACGACGCACCCTCTTCCGCCAACATGGCAACAACCCAGGCCACCTCCTCCGGTGTACCCATCCGTGAAGCAATTGGCATCCTATCAAGAACCGGCTGCAACTTCTCGTGAAACTCCTTTGGAAAGTTCTGCATCGCCTCTGTAGATGTTGGCCCCGGCGCCACGCTATTGACGGTACATCCGTACTTACGCGGCAGGTCGCGAGCCCACGAGCGTGTGAGGGTTTCGATCATCCCCTTTGTGCCAGCGTAGATGCTTGAGTTGTGCTGAGGATCTCGAGCATTGTCGGATGTGATGTTTATGATGCGCGAGTTTCTCTTGGTGAGATATGGCAGAACGGCGCGGGTGAGGAAATACGTTCCTCGGCAGTTGAGGTTGATTGTCTTGTCCCAGGCTGCATTCAAGGCCTTATCATCGGGTGAGTCGAATGGGATCATGGGACCGATTGCCGCGTTGTTGACGAGGATATCGATACAATTGCCGTGTCCTTTCACAGCAGCAACAGCGAGCAACGCTGGCCCGTCCCGGGTTGACAAGTCTGCCTCGGCAATAGTGGCATTCTCAGGCGATGCGAGGCTCTGTTTGACAGCTTCGGCCTCGTCTTTTTCAGCTGGGGTAGGGTAGTTGATGACGACTCGAGCACCTCGGTTGGAGAGCTCACGGGCGATGGCTGCACCGATACCTCGAGAGGCTCCAGTGACTATCGCAACCTTGTTGATGAGACTTTGAGATGACATTGCGATGGATTGAAGTCATGTAGGTTGAAAGACATGTTGATTATGCGCCTTTTAAGAAGGACTTGCTTAGGTTCATTCATCGGCTCTCCACAGAGTGGTTCCCGAGGGCATTCCCAAGACAATTCGACCGACTCCACTCGGCAGGATATTATATGGAACGTTGATGAAGATGAGCTTATATTTGGCGCTGGGCTTAACCATTAGTTATTCTGCTGTCCGAAGGAGCATTCTTCATCATGGATGAAACAAGTCCTACGGTGTTTTACAGCATTGGGTTTTAATGCTGTCATGTAGTCATAACTGTGTTTTTTTATATTATGCCCGACAAATCCTCTTGCAGGCGTCATCAAAGACAAGAAAAAAATGAAACAAGTCCTCGTGGGTTCAGAGCATAAGTAACAAAGCAGACTCAAATCAAACTCCTGGTGTCCAGCCGAAGTCCTCCCTGATATGCTCAGCGCAGTCTGGGTATTCCTGCCACTGCTTCACAACAAGCCCATCCCCTCCCGGGACGTTCCAGCGGTCCTTGTTCCACATGACATAGCCCCATCGCTGTAAAGATTCGGGAACATACTCTCCATAGATGTTGCGGTATGTTT
The DNA here is from genome assembly GCA_011320165.1 of Fusarium protoensiforme. NCBI lineage: Eukaryota > Fungi > Ascomycota > Sordariomycetes > Hypocreales > Nectriaceae > Fusarium > Fusarium protoensiforme. The sequence continues at coordinate 37,575 of JAANQP010000101.1, forward strand.
CATTCCATAGTTGGACCCATGCTTGTGGCGGCCCGGTCAGCGGCACAGAATCGCCCATAAATCCTGCGTACTGTCCCATCCTGCCGGTCCTGTCATGAACAGTGGGAAGCATGTCTTGTCGCCTGGTCCTCTGCGCATCTATGCTCACAGCCTGTTTCACGGTAGCATCTAGGCCCTTTTCACGAAAAAGAGACTGTCGGAACTCCATGACAAGTTGCTCGTCGTCATCAATCGACAAAAGACGCACTGCCATGCCCAGTCCGCGCGAGACCATGCTTTCCAGAAAGTCTATTATTTTGAGTCAGTAGTTGTTTGTCCAAGGCGAGGAGGATGCCAGCTTTTGGATTGTTGCTTACCATTAATCTCGGCAGTGAGAAGAAAGGCTTCTTCGTAGCGGTAGACTCCGTCCTCCAGTCGGAACCTGACGTTTCGAGTCCACAAGTCATCCTTAACCCGGTCCAAGATGCCTTGATACTTTTCTCTCACGAAAACATCGATGCATCGGATAGCCTCTCCTTCCCAAGGATCAAATTTGCAGAAATACAAATAGTTAATAGTGTCCTCTTCAAATCCGCCCTCGCGCTTCCCCTCATTACGGCCAAAGAGACTGAGATATATCGCGTACCGATAGACAGCACGAAAAACTCGTATTTCTTCACATCTTGCCAAATCCAGGCCATCAGGCTCAATCTCATCCAGTGGCGTTTCCTCCTGTCTTGACGATAAAATCGCCTGTTTCAGGTTTGCGAGTGCCCATTCACAGTATCGATGAGCCAAGGGTCGAGCGACTGACAAGTGGAATGCCGACATGGAACGAAGTAGTCCGGTGCCTATCGAGTCCGGGCCTGGAGGAGACTTCAGGAGAAGCCATTTGCTGTACGGATCCAGAAATTCGGTAATTCTCTCGTTGGTCCGGGGGGATGTAAATTTATTTGGTCGGGATAGGACAGTTACGCACGCGTCGATAAAGAAGCCATCGAATTCACGGCCGAGTGTGGCACGGAGAATCTTGTCTCGGCTATGCCGATAGTGGGCATGCAGTATCGGAGACGCGTGGACGAGAGAGCAGAGTGTCTGCAGATCTGGCATAGAGTAGAGGATCCTATATCTCAGCTCGGGAGGGAGAGTCTCCAGTCGTGAACAAGATTGAGAACTAGGCGAGGCTTCCTTGCCTGACGGACGCTCGTCGTTTGCGTCGTCGCGCTGGCCGTCAGAAATTGCATCGCGAGTGGCCGGATCCCTGACTGAGAGGGACCCCTGAGCATCCATAATGATCGGATGGAATATCTAATCCTTGGAAAAGGAAGCCGATGACATTTCAGATGGAGATAGCGCTTCTTGATTGACGATGAGAGGGGTAAGCCAACGCGATGCAGCGCCAGCAGTGCACGGATGGGGACCCCGCGATCTGGCACTTGGTGCTGTGATTAGTCAGCGGGTTAGCGACCGCGGGTAAGCACGTGACAGAAAACACCAGATTTTCACGAGTGACGCTGCACTCCTTAAAGGGGATAAGATAAGAGTTACATTCTATAAATATATCTCTAACTCTCAGAGTAGTGCAACCACTACCAGAGTAGTCAAGCAGAGAGGAAATAATATTAGTAGCGTTTAAAACCTCACCCCGACTTGGCCAATCCACGACAAAATAGGAACATCCGCATTCTCACTAAATCCACGAATAATCTTGCAAAGCGCATCAAGTAACTTCTTGGCCTGAATATCGCTCAACTTGTCTGTGCTAGCCGTGAGCCGGAACTGCAGAAACTCGCCACCCTTAGACGGGTACGAAGCCAACGCCAACTGCGACACGTTCAAGCGGGGGTTGGCGAAGTGCAGCTTGGTCTTGGTGTCGTCAAAGTCAAACTCGGGATGCTCGTCGACGTTGGCGTGATGTAGCACCGATTCAAAGTCCGAACCTGCTGGCCAGTTGGTTGACTCGTGCGTGATGTCTTTGAAGCCGACCGAGTCTGCGCCTCCCATGGAGAAGGATTGAGTTTGGAGCGATTAGAGGAGCTCGGTGGCTGTGAGGGACTTATTGAAAGTGGCTCGGACGGGTACGAGGTTGAGGCAAGGTCCGACAAGCTCGTCGATTCGCGAGATGTTCGAGTTGCGACCGGCAACGACATGGCCAAACACGACATCTTGCTTCCCTGAGATTTAAGACAGGAGAATTGACCAAGCTGCACTCGCCACGATGGCTAGGGTAATAGAGCTTGGAAAACGCTTAAGCAAGAAGACGTCAAGCTCAGCAGCGATAAGTCAAGGCGGCGTAAGAGCACAGCTTGAGTTAAAAAGCTTTAGTCTCGGAAAGATTGTGATAAGAGGTAATCCTCGGAAGAGATGGCTCCAATACTCCAAAGACTAAAGTCACTGACGAGCTACACCTGAGAGAAACTTGGTAAAGCTGGGAAAAGGAGTCACATCTCCAGTGGTATAGCCCTCGATGATAACCCGGACAATGAGGGGAAAGCAGACACCATCATACTGAGCGTGGGAGAGACGGATGACGAGGCGAGTGCCTTGGGTTCGGTGTTTAAGGAGCGTGAACAAGGCTTGAGGCTCAGCTGCCGAAATGTTGTCCCACTTACCCAGACAAAAGTCGTCAGCAGCTCAATCCAAGTCTGGATTAACATAAATGACATTAACGGTCGACAGATGAGCCAGCACATCATAGGGGATGACTTACCAATTCTGTCCAAGAAAGCGCATGAAGCTAGCTTGAAGGATGAGGATCTTCTCGAGCGTCAAGCGTCAGGCCTTCTCAATGCGAGCGACATCGGCGTTAAGTCCAAGATCAAAGTAGAAATAGCGGGCGTATTCTCCAAAAGCCACTCCCGTTGTAACGTAGTGCTCTTGCATGCTCATAAAAGCCAAGATGTCTTCCACTTCAGTAGAGCGGATGGTTGTCTTGAGAGAGTCGAGCTCCTTCAAAAGAGCGGACTTGGTGTTCGAATCGACGAGCTCAACGCCTTCTTGCTCCTCCTCCGTCTTTGGTCCATCAGCAAGCTCCTCTTGTCGTCGAGCCAAGTCTTCAAGACATTTGCTACGGAAGGTATCCGCGACAGTCAACTCAATGTCAACCTTTCTCGCCTCGCTCACAGCTCTCATGGCCAAGATGGAGTGGCCGCCAATGTCGAAAAAGTTGTCATTCAGACCAATGGTCTCGGGGCCTAGGTCCAGAACTTGAGCCCAGATCTTTCGCATCGTCACCTCCATTTGGGTGTTTGGCTTTCGAAGGGCTGCCCCGGCTGGGCGTGCCCTTGTCTTGGGGGTAATTCTGAGTGACAAGGCAGCTCAGTCGACTTTGCCGCTGGCTTTGAGAGGCATTCGTTCCAGGATGGTGATGGTCTGAGGGATCATGTAGGTGGGAAGGTTGGCGCGTAGCCTTGCTTCAAGCTCTTGGTGGACATTCTGCTTGGTCTGTTGGAGCAGAGGCTTGCTGGTGAGAAGCTTGTGAGGAAGTCTGTCTTGGTGGTCGGTGGGGAATTTGAACAGAGCCCTGCGGTTGCCATGCTAGCTTCGTCGGTGGAATACAGCGTCCAAGCCGCCGTGTTGAGAGAATTGGCGGGCCCAGCTAACTTCGACTCTGTAACCACCATGTCCGGTCGAAGAGGCGGAGGCAGCTTCTTCACATCGGCTGCTGTGCCCTGGTGGATGCGAACATTGGTGTTGGCCAGTGAGGGGATCGACTTGGCAGCCTTGGTGACGTACTCAACAGCTCGGCTCGAGGGATCAAGTCCAACGTAGCTCTTGAGTCCGACGAGGGTGTTGAAGAAGATCATGCCAGATCCAGTTCCGACTTCGAGGATGTGGCCTAGATAGTTTCCGTTGCGAATAGTGGCGATGGTTTCGTCTAGCCACTGGTTCATCTCGACCTGGTCGATGTCGGTGCCGTCGTTCATCGAAGTCAACGAGATGAAGTCTCGTCCAATCTTGGCTGGGTCCACGTTCTCCATGACCAAGCACTTGTCTCCATCAAAGAACTCCTTCCACTCGTCCATATGCTGCTTCGTCTCTCCCTCTTCTCTGTCATTGTGCTCAACCTCGTTCGCTTCTTCATTTTCCGTCTTTGAGGTGGAAACCTCGTCGTGGAGGGTGACGAAGCTCGCCAGTCGAGGCTGAACTCCATTCTTCTCATCTCGATGAGCCAGAACCACGACGTCGTTGACAGCTTCGTGCCCACTAATGGCATGCTTAATCTCACCTAACTCCACACGATGACCTCAGATCTTGACCTACACATCCATACGTCCCATGAACTCGATCTTACCATCTACTGGTCGCCGGTGAGCATAATCTCCAGCCTGGTACGCCCTCTCTCCCTTGCCTCCATTCAACCTGATGAACCGATCGACGTCCCGCCTGCGCCATAAGATCAAGTTCCGAGAGTACCACTCGTTTGATGTCAAAGCATGGGGGTATCTAGAGGACGGCTTTTCATGGCTAACGGATTCTCGGAGCTCATCTCCACCTACTCTGTTGGCACACAGGAGTACAAAGAAGTCCGGCTCGGGACATTCTTTACTGTTTTCTGTCCTTGGAGGGTTTCGGTCAGTCCCTGGAACAGCGACACCATTAACCGCCAAGGCCGAGCATTTCGTTGTGCCGGGGGTTTTAATGAAGCCCAAGACATACACCTCTCCTAATTGTCGATAGATTGCTTTGAAGAGGTTCGTGATCCCGTTGTTGGGAATGAAATGGGCAACGAAAAGAAGGTGTATGTCATGGAGTTGGAGACGAGACAGTGTGCGGCCATCATTGGGGATGAAAAGGCAAGAATTCAATGTGTGGCTTTTGGTTCTGGAGTCAAGGATGGTGTCTATGTGCTTGCTATAGCACAGGATGATTCTGTTCATGTTTACGAGTTGTGGTAGAGAACTTGACTGCGCAAGAAATCGTCAGTGCTGATCCGTCTTACCAGGAGAGAATGAACCCAGTCTATTGCAGGGCCAGATTTTAGACCTCTTGAAGGCTCAATTCTATCTGTTTTGTTGGTCTGATACCTCCGGAACAGCTAGGTGTGCTTTATTTCTGCAGGCTTGTATAAAGGGCTACTCCCATTCCAACAGTCAATAGCTCAACCTCTTTGCTGTGACGGAACATATCACAATAACACCTACCCTAATTAAGAATGATGAGCATGTTCATGTTGAACAATCATATTAAGAATAACATCTTGCACATTTTCACTCACAAATGCAACCATAAATGCCTCGCCTTTGTCACGACAGAAGCTGTTTCCATCTTCATGTCACATCGAGCATACAACAGTAAGCCTTTCCATCATGAATACCGATAATTTGTGCTCGCCAGGCGCGCGGAACGCGTGGAATTAGCATCCTTCTACATTGACTACCCAGCTGAGATGGCCATGAACCCCAGGGACATCACCTGGCCCGTCAAACTGGACGGCGCCTCAGATGACGATATAATCAAGAAGTACGAAAAAGGTGTCAAGAACTTGGAGAGATATCTCCAAAATATGAATGATTTGATGTGGGACATTTCTGCCTCGCAGACTTGGAACAAGTCTACGACGGAGCTGCACGCCAAGAAACTCATCCAGGCCATGAATGAGGTTTTGGCCAAGGCCCAGGAGGTCAAGGCCAAAGAGGCAGCCGATGGGCACAATGCAACTGGCTCTTCTGGTGTTAAACAGCGTTGGTCATTGTGTATTACTAAACGTGTCTTTTGCTGCTGTGCCCGTCGGAGAGGTCAATAACGATAAGTAGACTGCAATTAACCAAGGACACCCAGGAAGAGATGTGAGGTAGAGGCGAGTGGTCAGTTGGATGATCCCACTGACCCGCTGGAAAAGAAAAGAAAAAGACTCAAGGTGAAATATAGTTCCCCCTTTCTATAACTTGGTGAGTCCTATGGTTGTGTGTTTCTTGCCATCCGTCGGTTTGTTTTTATACATCTCGGGAATTAAAGCAGTCTTGTTTAGCTCCCGTGTCTGGACCAAAGCCTTAAACATAGCTAAAATATCAAACAAGAGAGGTAAGCAAGGCCTGATAGATAAGTAGTTAACCACATAAAGTGATATAATCGGTCTTATGAGCAGAGAGCCTTGCCTATTCATCTCCAACATCCAGACGCAAACGTCCCCTACCCTGCAACAACACGAGTTGCTCACTACCTAATTCCGCCTTCAGCTGACGGATACGAGCCTTATTTCCGCTTAGGGCTTAGTAGGTGACGTAGATCGGGGCTAACCGAGCTAATTGTGGAGACAATACGGGAAATGAGCTGTCACGGCTCCGGTTAATCCATTTATCCGCTCTCGTATTCATCCTGACTTGACATTCCCCTCGCTCTCGATCTGATCACCATCAATCGAACATTGAATGGCCTGAGACTCTTTTTGTCGTTTCCGCCTTGCGCTTCATCGATAGGCACAAGGTTCGACACGCCCACGCTCGTTCCGCCGTATCCGATCATCGATTCGAGCTGATGAGCCCCGTTGCTGAAGGGCGCGCTTAGAGCGAGCATCACCAACTCGAGCTTCAAACAACACCGACGCCGATCCGATCCGATCCCATCTTGCTCCCCGACACTCGCTTGCAACCGACTATCGAGCAACTCCCTTCCTTCAAGACGAACGACCGCCAAGATGAGACCGTTCATGTCATTGCTGGCCTTGCTCCTCTCAGCCGTCACCTCGGTCACGGCTGAGAGGATCCTGTCGTCCAATTCGTTGAACAGCTGCCAGCGCGAATCACTCTTTTCCGCGAGTCTCTTCAAAGTCACCATTACACCCAACAACTCTATGGCCATCGTCGACCTCTCGGCCTCGGCCTCGGTAGAAGGACATGTCATCTTTGACGTTGCTCTCGATGTTTACGGTTACCGATTCTTCCACGAGAAGTTCGACCCGTGCAACGGCGAACTCAAGCTGTCCCAGATGTGCCCCATGACGCCTGGAAACATCGACTCGAAATTCAATTTTGATCTTGGCAGCGCCCTGGACCAGGTCCCAGGAATCGCCTACGGTATTCCTGACCTGGACGCTACCATTCGCGCCTTTATCAACTTGACTGACACTGGCGAGAGTGTTGCTTGTGTAGAGGCTGACTTCTCTACGGGCAAGACGGTTGAGCAGATCTCGGTCAAATGGGTTACTGCCATCATCATTGGACTGGGTCTTGTTTCGTCTGCCGTCACCTCTCTCCTCGGCTATGGCAATGCGGCCGCGCATTTGGCTGCCAACACACTCTCTCTGTTCAGCTATTTCCAGTCGCAGGCCATCGTCGGCTTGACCGGTATCCATATGCCCCCGATTGTGGAGGCTTGGACGCAGAACTTCCAGTGGACCATGGGCATCATCAAGATGGACTGGATGCAGGACATCTTTACGTGGTATCAGCGAGCCACTGGGGGTGTGCCCGCCAGCATCTTTCACTTCCTCGGATCGGCCTCTGTCCAGGTTGCGAAGCGTTCTCTTGACGCCGTCGTGCCCCGAAGCGTAATGCACCACGCGGCTCGCGGTATCGACGGCCTTGTCAAGAGGGGCAACATTGAACTTGCCAGTGGATCCTACATTGTGTATGGCATGCAGCGCGTTGCTTTCCGCTCCAAGATTGAGACAACGAATCTCTTCCTGACCAGCCTCGTCTTCTTCATTCTCACCCTCATCTTTGCCACCATCGTTGTCGTCCTCTCCAAGTTTGCGCTTGACTTGTGTGTCAAGCAGGCCTGGGTCAAGCGTGATCGCTTCCTCGAGTTCCGAACCGAATGGCGAACCATGCTGAAGGGCATCCTTCTCCGTCTCATTTTCATGGGCTTCCCCGGAATTACCATCCTTTCCGTTTGGGAGTTTACTCAGGCTGACTCTCCTGCCCTTGTTCTCCTTGCCGTCTTCTACTTCTTCGGCATGCTTCTCATCCTCGTCTCGGCCGCCTTCACTATCGTCCGTCTCGCTGCGTTCAAGAACCCAACCTACAGCCTCTTTGCCGACTCTCGTGTCTTGAACAAGTGGGGATATCTTTACATCCAGTTCCGTGCCTCGGGCTACTACTTTATCGTCCCTCTCATCGCCCACATCTTGGTCAAGGGCTTCTTCATTGCCCTCGGCCAGCACAACGGCGACCTGCAGGCTATTGCCCTCGTCGTCATTGAGGCGGCTCCTATGATCACGAGCACTGTTATGCTGCCCTACATGGACAAGAGTACCAACTCGCTTAACATTGCCATCTACGTCCTCAACTTCCTCAACGCCATCTGTCTTGTCCTCCTCACCAACGTTTTTGGAATGCCGGCTATGGGCCCCTCTGTCACTGGTGTTATTCTGGTCTTGTTCAATGCCGCTTTCTCGTTGATCCTGCTGCTCATGACCATCATCTCGAGTGCCGTCGTCTTCTTGCAGAAGAACCCAGACTCCCGATTCCCCTTTATGGCCGACGACCGAGCATCATTCATGAAGTCTCAGACTCAGGTCGACACTCTCACTGAGCTGGATGCCCTCGCTGCCACAGCTCGCCTTGATAGAGTGCCTATGCGTTCGTCAGAGGACTTGACACCTCCTCGATTCCCCGCTGATGACATACCTTCGACTTCCTCCATGCGATCGGAGAGCCCGTCGAAGCCTCTGAAGCAAGTTTGAGAGCGAAGCATCATGGTCAGCAGAGTCTGACTTGTTCTCACCAACTACGCTATAAAGTATGTGGCCCGAAACGGAGCCGCGCTGTGGGACCTACTGACGGACCGTTGATCTAGACTACGGAGCGGGATACGGCACGACCATCTACATGACTTTTTGTATTCCACATAGAAGGAAACGGAGTGTATGGAACGGACTAGTATGCAGTAATGAATATGTTCCAGAGGTGTCTACCCAGCCTCTTATCAAGATATGCCTAGTTCCCTCTCGTTAATGACATGGGAACGTATTTGGTTGCCTCGTCAACTGACACTCATTGCTAAGCACCTTGGCGTGTCTTACCTTTACCACTTGAAGCCGCCCGCTTTGAGGTCCTTGACCACGTCCTTTGCCACGAGCCTCTCAATGGCGACACCGGGGTGGTAACCATCCATCCACAGCTAGTTCATCGTCAACATTCCTTCGCTCAATGTGAATGTGATTGTGGTGACGTACGCAAGATACTCCGTCTGGGTTAATGCAGAGTGCATCAGGCGCACCGTAGGCATTGGGGTCCTTGACTGCCTTGTTGAATGCGCGTGATGTGTCGACAAGGGTGATTTTCGCTTGACGGTTAGTCTTCTTGAACGCGCGGAGCTTGGAGGTCAGGTGTTGGTTGAAGAGCGCGATGGCAGAGATTAGACGGGAGGTGTTTTCCTCTCCTTGGTTAAACATGGTCGGTGTCAAGTCGGTTGCTTATTAGGCTGTTAGATGAGCAGCTGATGCTTCAAGTTGAAGACTTACGTGGAACGCTCAACAAGGCGAATCTGCGCAGTCCAGAGTCATAGAGCACTTGAAGCAGCTCAAAGTACCTCGTCACTGAAGCCTCCATGATATCAGTCACGTTGGGTGCCCAGTGGCTGTTTCCTACGTCGTTGACTCCCATCCACACACCGGCGAGGGTATTGGAAGCTTTCCAAGGTGCATAGTCTGGTCGCTTGCCCAAGCTGTTGACGAACTGGTCTACCTGATCCTCCATGCTGAGGACCGTCGGCAGGTAAGGCGTGACGATGTCGGCATCGACGGTTGCTCCTCCGTATGCAAAGTTATATGCCAGGACGAGTGAGCTGTTTACCTCTGCGGCCATGCTGCCGACCCAGTTGACGCCGCCTGAGGCTGTCCATCCTGGGAAGGGAGGGTTGCCTAGTGGGTTTGAGGATGATGGCTTTTCGCCGTTGATGTCAAAGCCAGTTTGGGAATATGAATCACCGCTGGAAATAGTCAGTCTACTGAAGAAACGTGGCTCTTGGAGACAGACAAGGTGATCAAGTATTTGGGCTGTGGTGCGGCCAAGACAGGATGGAGTTGGGTAACAACAGCCGCAGCGGCGAGGAACACTTTGGTAACCATCTTGTGGGATAGAAAGGATCTGGTTGATCAGTTCCACTATGAGCCTGGTCTATGAGATATATAACAGCTATAGGCCTTTATTTAAAACAGCCAGCGCTCGACCAAGGCTATTGTAACTATGCATCTCTCCCTACATTGCCACGACCTATGACCATGCTCCTGACCAAAACGTACTGTGCGGGGATATGTCCGAGAGTCCGGATAAACGTAAACTCAATGATGCTGGGCCAAGAGATGGGGTCAAGGTCAAAAACAGATCCCAAGACCGACAGCTGCTCAATCTAGCTTCTGCGCCGCCATTCAACTGACGACATATCATGACGGATCGACCCAATGAAGCCATGGATCAACGGGTTCCGTGGTTTAAACATGGTCGGCTGATATATCCCGTCGAAATACCCCTCCCCTGGCGGCCCGAACATCCGATGCAACTCTATTAACCAGAAACCGGCAGATCCCAATTCGTAGCGGAACGTGCTTCTCCATGTCGATCAGGGAAATACAAGCCGAGCTAGCCAAGGTTCAAACGGAACCAGGGACGAGGCTCCAATCCTTGCTATTGACAGGATGGGGTATAAATGCCTCAGGGAAACTGTTTGCTGCAGGAACAATTGCTAGATCCATACAGTCGCAGAAATGAAACTGAACATTGCCTTGTTTCTATCTCTTACAGCGGGCCTTTTGGGCGCTGAGGCCCGTCCGAGGGGACCCAAGAAGGACTTTGTTACTGTCAAGGGTGACAAGTTTCAGCTGAACGGCAAGGACTTTTACTTTGCTGGGAGCAACGCTTACTATCTTCCCTTTCAGAATGTATGTTTACTACTCAAATGTACGAATACTGTTAACGGGGTATAGGACGAAAAAGATGCGTTGCGCGGCCTTACAGCAGCTAAAAAGGCAGGCCTGAACGTTATTCGTACCTGGGGCTTCAACGATAGGAACGCCACGACTGATCCTAATGGTCTCCCCAAGTACGGAGGAGAAGGCGCAGGTGACACGAGCGTCTACTTTCAGACTTGGGAGAATGGCAAGTCCAAGATCAATGTCGAGCGGTTTGACAGGGTGGTCAACGCTGCGTCCAAGGCTGGGGTCAAGCTTATTGTTGCGCTGACGAATAACTGGGCTGATTATGGCGGTATGGATGTTTATACTGTTAACCTCGGGGGAAAGTATCATGATGATGTGAGTATTGTTCTCCCGTTGCTGAAGTAGCGCTAATGGATCTATAGTTCTACCGACTGCCAAAGATCAAGAACGCCTATAAGCGCTACGTCAAGACCATGGTGAATCGTTATAAGAACTCGCCTGCAATCATGGCCTGGGAATTGGGCAACGAGCCTCGCTGCGGCGCTGATGGAGTCCGCAACCTCCCACGGAGCGACAACTGCACGCCAAAGCTTCTCTCTGACTGGGTCGAGGAGATGAGCGCCTACATTAAGAGCCTCGACCCATATCATCTCGTCACGTGGGGTGGTGAAGGTGGCTTCAACCGCGAGTCGGACGACTGGGCTTATAACGGCAGCGACGGCGGAGACTTTGATCACGAGATTGCGCTTCCCAATATTGACTTTGGCGTCTTCCATAGCTATCCTGACTGGTGGACAAAGACTGTTAGCTGGTCCAACCAATGGATCATCGACCACGCCAAGTCGGCTGCTAAAGTCGGCAAGCCAGTTATCCACGAGGAGTACGGCTGGTTGACACCCGAGGCTCGTAAGGAGTACCTCAACACGACGCGACCAGAGACGAGATCAGAGGTGCTCGGAAAGTGGCAAAAGATTCAAGTGGAAAAGAAGATGCCAGGAATGTACTGGCAATTCGGCTACGCTGGCTTTTCCTACGGCAAGAACCACAACGATGGCTTCACGATTTATCTTGAGGACAAGGAGGCCAAGCAGTTGGTGTACAAGCATGCCAAGGAGATGAATAAGCTTAACAAGAGGTGAGGCTGCCTCGTGGGGACATCTCGCTTGGAGATGTTTGTGTGAGCTAGATATATACAGCTGCCAGCGCTCCTAGAAGAATCCAGATATCTGGTCGGTTGATTGCGGCGAATCCTTCTACCGTGGTGACACTGGCTGTTGGAGTGGTGGCTGAAGAGACCTCGGAGGAACCTGTTGAGTCGACCTGCTGTTTGTTCTGGAAACCGGAAGTGTCGGTGGAAGAGGTCGTTCCAGTTGATGTGCCAGTCGATGCACTAGTTGAAGTCGTCGTCTTGGTCGAAGTCTTTGACTTGGTCTCAGACTTGTCGGCCTCGCCAAGTTCGATACTGTCGTAGTCTCCCGTCTGATCTCCATATGTGTAACTCTCAGCCGGGTTAAAGTTGTCAATCTTGACGCTCTCAACAGTCATGGTGAAAGGCGCATCACTGTAGTCCGTCTCTCCACCAGCCCAAGTAATAGTTCCCTCGGCATTATCGGAATCGCCTCCAGCCCAGATGCCGAGCTTGACGCGCATGGGAGTTTGGGGGTAGTTCTCGCCACCGAGGGCATCGGCGTAGTTGAGGGTGCGGACTGCTGTGCCATCGATGTACCAGACGCAGGTTTCCTTGGTCCAATAGATAGTGTAGTTGTGAGAAGCAGTTTGAGAGCCAGCGGCTGCATACGTCTCGCTGCGGGTGTCGGAGGTGCTGTTGCCTTTGCCGTAGTAGTTGGTTTGAACCTCTTCTGAACTGCCACCAAGCCATTCCCAGTCGCTTTTGTTGCCGAGTTAATACAAGCATACAAATATTTTGGAGAGCCAAAACTTACACTTCATCAAGAACGTCGGAAAGAAGAACAGCAGAGGAAACAATACCAGTGCCGGAAGCCGCCTTCAGGTGGACTTCGAGTCGACCAAAGAATATGTACCAGTTGGTCTGAATCGTAGGAGCATCGCCCTTTTCGTTGATAGTAAACTCGGCACCTTTCGAGGTGTACTCGACGTCCCCGGAGCCAATGGACTCCCAGTTGTCATCGTCGGCGCCCTTGGTGAAGTCGATCGAGTAGGTTGACGAAGAGAGGCCATCGTCCGCGGAACAAGAGCCTGGATACGATTAGCCGACTTTTTTTCCTTTACTCTTTTCCCCTTGGGATCAATTGGGCCGTGTAATTACTCTTTTCCATAGGGTTGCAGTCGCTATAGGTTTGAGCAGTGGCCGAGGCGATGAGGCCAGCTGCCAGGGCAACTGTAGATCGCCCCAAATGCATGATTAATGAACGGAACAGTAACTAAAGGAAGTCTAGAAGTAATAAGTGTGATAACAAGAGTAATAGGAAATCAACAAAAGAGTGTATTAACAGGGAAACCACTTCCACGACGATATTAAAGAGAGAAAAACAGTCGGAAAGTGGGAGGACGCGACCGGATCCACGATCAAAGTAAACTTTTCATCCTCCCTCAACCCTCCCTCGCGTCGATCTGAATAAAATGGACCTCTTAGCAGCAAATCGGTGAGAGTACGTGGATGGTTGCGTCATTCAACTGGAGAAGATAGTGGAGATCAGGGGGGTTGACGCGTGTTGGGTGGAACCATTTCCCCTGAAAATCTTGAGGCTGATAGCATGAGCGTTCGTATAAAGAGTGACTCGCCTTGTCATGTTTGGAGATGGAGAAGAGTGGATGCTTGTTCAGTGACTGAAATAGAGGTCGAGGTGAATGTCTTTGTAAGCCCATCACTTGAATTGGACGACAGTCCTCGAGCCATTTGTATGGATACCGTTGGCTTCAACCTCGCGATAGAGGCATAGTCGTATGACTAAGCGGAAGTTATAAGCGACATGCTTGCTAACGATGTTCTACTTATAGAATAACAGTAGATTGAAGCAGGGGTAGTGCCAGACTACCTCTTTGTGTCGTAACAACATTTGGTGCCAACAGAGTGCTTGTGCAAGACTTGGGGCACAGGTGGTCACGAGCTCTTATTGGTGTAGGTATAAAACTCTACGAACCCCAAGCAGGCATTCCTCTTTGGAACATGATGTAAGATAGAATTCTATTCTCAGCCTAGAGGGCTAATGAATTGTTATTCAGGCCTGCGGAGCTTACACCGGGCCCTCTAGGCTCATTCGAAACCACCCGTCTTCCCAGTCTAAAAGGATGGTGACGGAATCATGCCAGTCTCGGCCACATACTGATCCCAGAACAATACCAACTTGTCCAAAATCTCCGAGTTTGTGTTGGCCACGTCACTCTGCTCACTCGGGTCTTCTGCTAGATTGAACAACTGCCATCTCTCGTTTTCCAACTTCGGGTCCCACACAGCCTTCCAGTTTCCTTGACGAATCGCTCTGTGGCCAAAGAGTTCCCAGCCGTGAATGTGCGTAGCCTCTCCGTGTATGGATACATCATCTGCTTTCTTCGAAGCGAGGTGTGGCACCCAAGATTTGCCACGAGGAAGGGCAACATCGCGGCCGCGGTATATCCTCCCGGGATGTTCAAGCCCTGCCAGCTCCAGGATGGTGGGAAGAATGTCCATGACTGTTACGAACGAGTTGCTGATGCTGCCTGCTTGTGGCTGCAGGGGAGGATAACGAACAATGCAGGGACATCTGATGCCGCCCTCGAAAGTTGTGCCTTTGACGCCCCTGCTCGGAGCAGTTCCAGCGTTTGCCCAGCGGGGGCCGTACCAGATGAATGAATCTTTGTTACCGAGGTTTTCTGTGCTGTTGTCGTAGTACTTTTCGATGATATTCGCCATCGTTGTTGGGCCGCCCATGATCTGCAACACAACTATCAGACGGCATATAAGCTGAGATTGGGTTTCTAGAACTCACTGGCAGAGCCTCCATGGCTGCACCCTCGGCACCGTTATCCGACATGAAGAGGATAAATGTGTTGTCCAACTCTTGGCTCTCCTTGAGGTACTCTACTACTCGTCTAATATTCTCGTCAATCTGTTCAACCATGGCGGCGTAAATCTCCATGGTCTTGGCAGATCGCTTCTTGTCATCTGGTGAAAGATCATTCCACTCTGGAGTCATGGCGCTCGCAACAGGAGGAGGTGCCTTGGCGTCTCTGTGAGCGAGGCCGAGATCTTTTAGCTTCGCAAGACGTCTTTGGGTGAGCGCATCGGGACCGTCGTCGTACATGCCGGCTGTCACACAAACTTCAGAATTTTGCTACTAAGAAGCGAGGGATTGATGTAGGGGTCAACGTACCATACTTGGCGATTCTCTCTTGGGAGGCTTGAAGCGGCCAATGGGGGGCTGTAAAGGGCAAACAGGCGAAGAAGGGCTGTTCCTTTTCTTCTTCTGACCGAGTGTTCAAGAAGTCCAACAGCTTGTCAGTGAAACTGACGGTGGAGAAGAAATCCTCGGGCAAATCTGTTTTGCGATCGAGGAACTTGTCATCCTCCATCCAATGCCCATCAGTACACAAGGCACAGAACCAGCTATCAGTGTCTTCCAGTTGTGGCTCATAGGCATGGTGATTACCCGAACCGGGCAAGAAGGTAAAGTTCTTTTTGAAGCCACGGGAACAAGGTGCAAACTCCTTGGTCAACCCAAGATGCCACTTGCCCGACAGGGCGGTAAAGTACCCGCCGTCGGACAGGATCTCGGGCAGGGCTGCAACGCGATGGTTTAGATAGCCTTCGTAGCCTGGCTGACCCTTGAAGTAGTCCTTGCGCATCTGCATGTGCTCCCACATGCAGCCAAGCCCTGCAATGTGGTTGTCCGTGCCGGAGAAGAGCATGGAGCGGGTTGGAGAGCAGGCCGAGGCTGTGTGGAAGTTTGTCATGCGGAGGCCCTCTCTGGCGAGGGCATCAAGGGCTGGTGTGTTGATCTCGGAGCCGTAGGGGCTTGTGTCGCTGAATCCTAGGTCATCGGCGATTATGATGAGGAAGTTGGGGCGTTTTTGGGACATGGCTTTGTTGGGAGAGGGTTGATAGTGTGGACAGGTTAGATTATGCTAGGTTGGCCCTCGGGTTAGTGAAGAAGAAGTAAAGAGATCGAGTGAGAGTTTCCTCGGGAGAAAGGAGAACGGAATGGAAGTAAAAGATGCCGAAGGTTATTGTTCCCCATTTCGACAGATGGTTAGAAATGCCGCTTTTGGAGCCAGGGGCACTCTGGTGACAACCCGCAGACGAAGCTGAGGGTGCAGATGATGGGTTGCATTCCCAGTTTAGCGCAATACTGTAGTCTGGGGAAATAGAGTAAAGAAACCAGGATCCGAAATAACGCGTGCTGAATGTTAGTCTCTGGTTGGCTGGCGCTCTTAGGGAGAGCAGTCACCGACGGATAGACGGAGCGGGAGGACGGAGCGGAAGGACGGAGTTAAGAGGAGAGATTGAAGGTGAAAACAACAGCCAATCATCTCATGCGGGGAATGCCAAAGCCTGCCCTTCAGAGGTCTCGTGTCATCCCCAGCTTCCAAGGTGGCGATGAGACAAGATTCCTCTAGATGACGAGCAAGCCATTGATACCTCAGCATCACTACATTCCATGTTACCTGTGTATACCCTTGTTTTGTCGTGGGCGCACTCGTTGAACATGATCTCCCAACCCCACAAAGTCACCAAAAGAGGGTTAGATCTGTTTAGCCATGCCGAGCTCGAGTTTTGTTAAAGTTTAAATATCTCTTCCTCGAACTGCCTCAAGTTGCAGTTATTGAGTTCCAGCTTCATTCGACTCTGGTCTGCATTTCAGCAAAGCCCAGCTCTTCTCATTTTCATCAGTTCTTCGACAACCAACCCAGGCCCTTCCGCCATCATGGGTACTCCAAGATTGGCCCTGCCTTTCAAGGGCTTATTCAACGGAAAGCTGTTCTTTACGGCTGCAATCCTAGCTCTATCTCAGTTCAACTTTGGCTTCGAGGGAAGCGCATTCACCAATATCCAAGCCATGGAGCACTTCACGCACCAGTTCGGCAAGACGCAGCCGGATGGTACCGTCGTTCTCGAGGCCCAGTGGCTGTCCTTCTTCAACGGTTTCTCCATCGTCGGTTTTGCTTGCGGTAAGTCACAACTACGACTCGTCAGATATAAGTATCGTCTAATACATGGTTACAGGTGTAATGGTTGGAAATCGACTCACTGACCGCTTCGGTCGGCGTTTTACTGTCAGAGTCATGTGCGTCTGGACCATTATCTGCACCACGATTCTCCTTACGGCCCGTACCAGCGACCAGATGCTCGCAGGGCGAGCTCTGAACTACCTATACATCGGCATGGAGCTTGCTGTCATCCCGCTGTACCAAGCCGAGATCACGCCGCTACAAGCTCGAGGGGCCATGGTTGCCTCGTATAACACCGCCTTGCTCTCTGGTATGCTTATAATGTCCCTCGTCTGCTACGGGACAAGCGAGATTCCAAGCAAGACCAGCTATCTCCTGCCCATTGGTCTCTTCTACTGCATCCCCGCAATAGTTTTGGCGTGCACCTTCTGGATGCCAGAGTCCCCACGCTGGCTCGTTCTTCGCGAGAGACACGAGGAGGCACTGGATGCGTTGAGGCTCTTTCGGCAGGGAAAGTTCTCGGAGGAGCAGATCCAGGAAGAGCTCGCTGCCATCCAAGCTGCTTGCGAGTCGCATCACTACAAGCCAACCGAAGCAGGCTTTGAAAAGCGCTGGCTGCAAATCTGGAGCCGCAAGCACATCAAGCGTACGGGGATCGTCCTCGCCACAAACTTCTTCCTCCACGGCACGGGCAATGCCTTTTCTAGCATGTACGGGACTCTCTTCTTCAAGTCTATCGGCACCGTCAACCCCTTTATCCTCTCGGTTGTCAACTCGGTCGTGACTCTTATGGTTTCCGTCATGACGCTCTTCTTGGTCGACATGATTGGCCGACGTCCTCTCTTGCTGGGCGGCTCGTCTGTGCAGGCCTCGGCGCTTCTGATCATGGGCGGTCTGGGAATGATCTCGAACCCAAGTGTCGCAGTCAAGGGCGGCATCATTGCCATGATGATGATTTTCGGTACCGGATATTGTGCCTCATGGGGCCAATTGTCGCACACCATCACCGCCGAGCTCCCATCTGCCGAAGTCCGAGACCTCACATACGCGACTGGCTCGCTGCTTGCCATCTCCACGCAGGCCGCCATGACATTTGGTCTTCCTTATCTTCTTAACCCGCCTTACGCTGCTCTTGGGCCTCGCGTTGGGTTCATCTTTGGAAGTCTGGCAGCTGTATCTGTTGGGTTTGCATTCTTCTGCGTGCCCGAGTGTTACGGTAAGAGTTTGGAGGAGATTGATACTCTCTTTAACAACAAGGTACCTATTCGGAAGTTTAAAAAATCTCATGTTAGTCTGCGGGAGGAATCTAAGGTTGGGGAGGCAATGGTTGACCACAAGGAGTTCAAGGTTGCAGAGGAGGCGGTTTAAGAATCGCCTCTAATCCCGAGCGAGGTACCCTGAGCTCACGGGGCAAATTATGGTCTATGAGACATAGCCATGTCGTTATTTGGCGGGTGATTTCGTCATCGGCTGAATAACAACTAGTTCTATCGACCCATTTGTTGCTTAAAAGTACCTTGTTCCTACACAGACGGGCGTTTTGATGTGCTGTCATCCAGGTGATGCTCTATGCACCAGTCTTCGTCGCTTAACTAAGTTAGGTGCTAAGTCTACGTAGTAGGTTCCGACAGTACTTCACTAGCCCGTTGCCATGGAAGCTGACCCCTCTTTATCAACCGCTAACATCACCCATCATTGGCTAACCTGCTTTTCCCACCTGTCCCTCCTCCATCCATCCATCCACCTCTGACCAGGTACACGGCGCCTCGAGGACAACTCCCCGATGACTCCAGATTCTTCTTCATCGTTGAATGCCCCGGCTTTACCCAATAGCGGCCACCAGGCAACCCGCATCCCATCGGACCTGGCCCTGATCCTTGACGACGCTGGCTCCACCCTGGCCGGCTCTCAGGACGAGCCACGGGCTAAGAAGCGGTCCCGGACAACGACCGACTACACTCATAGAAAACGAGTCCCGATAGCTTGTCAATTCTGTCGTCTTCGCAAGGTCAAGTGCGACAATGCTAGACCTAGTTGCAGCTACTGTCTTCGCCAACACGCGAGGTGCGTTTATGGCGACCATGACGAGCCTCAGCCTCCTTCCCCAGCCGGCAATGATGCCGAGAGCGAGGGCTCAGATCAAAAGATCCTTGCACGTCTCGATGAGATCAAAGATATGATTGGGCGGTTGCAAGTGGCCCCGTTAGTCGCATCTGGCGCATGTTCGACAGCCTCGCCACAGACGACATCTAATTATCAGGGCATATTGCCGGGGACTGCTCAGTCTCCTCCGATCGAAGCATCCAACTTCCAACAATCAACGGATCGCGCAAGATGTTCAAGGCCCAATACGTCTCCATTTATGGCATTTCGGTGTGAAGCTATACTCAAGTGGCCAGCTTTGCGCTTAATCGTGCCAGAGAAGGATACTCAACCTGACTCTTTTCTCCTTGTACCTGAACCGAGCTCTGGTTTTTCTGGAGGAGATGGAGGGAAACAGGACAGCTTTGAGCTTACAGGCTTGCTTCAAGACGGGGAGCTCACGCTGTTGTGTCAAAGGTTCCTGATTCTCTTCCATCCTCGAAATCCAATCTTGGATGGCCAGCGGCTCATGAGATTCGCAAAGATGGCCGACGACGACGGCCTGCGATGGGATTCGGCTTCTTGTCTTGTGGTAAGTCAAACATAGTGTGTGTCTTCCCCGGCATGTTCTGAACTGGCATAGTTATTAGCATCCGCCCTGGGCGTCACAACCCAACCATGGAAGAAGCCACCAGAAACCCACGCAGATACGCCGCTGAGAGCCCGAGACCCACAAGATACAGTTCCGTTCTTTGAGAATAGGACAAAGGCAGAAGCGTGCTTTCTCGCAGCCAAGAAGAGGCTCGGTCTTTTGGGCGACAGCTTGTTAGACATACAGTGTCTCTTTCTGGCATTCATCTACGAGAAGACGTATTTCCGGCATCTGCAAGCGTGGTTCTATCTTCAACAGGCTGCCGCGAGACTCCAGGTCCGCTTACTCAAAACTGGCACAAGGCCATGGGCAAGTTGCGAATACTCTGAGCGCAACGAGCTCCACATCGAGCAGAGAGTCTTTTGGTCTTGCTTTAGAGCTGAGAGGTTTGTCAAGCAATGCATCCCAGAAGAGCAGATCCTAACATTGATTCTAGAGAATTCTTGCTCGAGATAGACCTGCCGCCTAGTGGCTTGGGGGACTTGTCATATCCTGATCCTCTCCCAGAGCCTCCATTGACGTTTGCGACCTCGGGTGTCGATGTCAAGACAACGGGTTTGTCGCCAACCAACTATGACTCCAAGTTTGAGGAGAGGGGCTGGTGTTACTACCTGGCCGAGATCTCCTTAAGGCGAACCATTGATGATACCCTTCGGCATCTATCCGGGGATGGAGAGGAGGCTTGGTTGAGTAACCCCTCGCAGCTCGTCCGCCAGTACCATGAGTTGGAGAAACAGAGATCAATATGGTAAGCAACTAGAGACAAGGGTTTATATCACGCTAACTCAAAACAGGCGTTTTCATCTTCCTGCTATGGTCCAATTCGACGATGAGCAAGTTCCTGACAACGAATTCGCATTTGGTCTCCGTAGCCGCTTTCTCGAATGGAACGAACTCCTCCTCCGTCCTATTCTTTACCACGTCCTCCACCTACCCTCCGACCAGACACCGCTTCCAGAATGCATTGAGCTTGCAGAGAAGGTAGTTCATCTGTACGTTCAGAAAGTCCACGAGTATCAACACACGTTACGGCACGGTGGTTCCTGGTTCATTACCCGTCGCATCTTTGCTTATGCTTGTCTCATTTTGGCGGCTGCGAGACAACCTGAGCGCCACATCAAGCTCCCATTAAGATGGGGTTCTGCCATACAGGTTGCTATTCAGGTATTGAGGTTTTGGGGTCAGGACGCTGCGGATGTAAGGCATATGGCTTCAACTCTGAACTTGATGTTTTGTCATATGTGCATATAATATGTATGCTATTTAAAAGATTGTATATAATATCTTGTATTCTTTTAATACATTCTTCCGATGGATTGTTCCGACGTCTTCTTCCGATGCATTCTTCCGACGTATACTTCCGGCGGGTTCTTCCGGGCTGGGCCGAACGGGAAGAATACGAGAGCCGAAAGCGCTA
This sequence comes from Fusarium protoensiforme, assembly GCA_011320165.1. NCBI lineage: Eukaryota > Fungi > Ascomycota > Sordariomycetes > Hypocreales > Nectriaceae > Fusarium > Fusarium protoensiforme. The sequence continues at coordinate 58,650 of JAANQP010000101.1, forward strand.
TAAACAATACGTTTCTCACTGTATAAAGAACGGCATGAAACAACCTACAGTGTAGTATCAAATCCAACAACATCTGGCAAGACCTTCCACTCTTCAAATCAGCCTCACGACGCGCAGCCACAACCAAGGAGATAACATGAGCGTTCAATCTGCCCCAGTCCTCGTCATAGGCGGCGGCATTGTTGGTGCCTCAATCGCCTGGCATTTGGCCAAGGAGAAGGATGTCACCATCATCGCAGAAGCAGTTGGCGGCGTGGCGACTCCCAAGTCATTTTGCTGGCTCAACGCAGCTGCTACAATGCAGAAATACTATTACGACTTTCGACGCCGCTCCATGGCACGTTGGGCTGAGATTGGCAAAGAGCTGCCCGACCTCCCGATCTACTGGGGTGGTACCTTGACTTGCGACGGAACTCCCGACGAGCGTGCGGAATTCCAGGAAATTCAATCTACCTGGGGTACAAACATCAGGCGCATGAGCCAAACCGCCCTTGCTGCACTGGAGCCGGAAATCGACGACGCCCAATTCTCCTCGGTAGAATGGGGCCTTCATGTTCCCGAAGAGGGTACTATCGAAGCACACGTCGCCGCAGCTCGACTGATCGCTCACGCCGAATTGCTGGGTGCCAAAGTGCTCAAGACGAGTGTCACCGGATTCTTGAGGCATAGTAACGGTCGAATTTCAGGTGTGGTGACAGGCTGTGGGGAGATACGTGGTAGCCACGTCGTTCTAGCCGCTGGTCTTGGAAGCGTTCCATTGTTGGCAACAGAGAACATCAAGCTCCCCCTGAACAGCAGCGAGGGTCTCCTTGTCAATACCGCGCCGACTAAGAAGGGATACCTGAACACTTTGGTCCGCTTGCCAGACCTGCACATGCGTCAGACGCTCGATGGGCGCATTTGCTTCGGTGCTAGCTTTGCTGGTGGAAAACCCGACCATGACCCGCGAACAACAGCAGAAAAGCTTTTCAAACAGGTGCAAAAGGCATTCAAGAATGGAAGCGAGCTCGAGTTTGGCAACTATACCGTTGGTGTACGGCCTGACCCGGAGGATGGGTATCCCATTCTCGGTTCAACGGGCTTGGATGGGCTTGACGTGGCTGTGATGCACTCTGGTGTAACAAATGCTGCGCTTGTTGGCGAGCTCCTCTGCAAGAAGATTCTACACGGCATCGAAGATCCAATGCTCGATCACTTTCGGCTTGATCGGTTCTTCCAATGAGCTAGAAGGCTTTAGACAAATGGTTCCGGCGGCCTGAGCACACTGCACAAGTATCTCGTGATCCATGTCGTTTCCGTGCCCAGTAACCTGACACCGATAGAGCATTATGATTGCCTCGTGTTGCCGCGGATGGTGATGGGCGCCATGTCGTCAATTTCTCAAGCACAATTGTTGAAGCGTCTCTGGTGAATACTGTCCACCCAGGATATGAATTGTCACTTAGATATCATACACCCCTTATCTCTTACCTTGCTCATATAGGAAAAGCGCTTGACCACGAGCAGGCCACACGCGTCAGAAAGGGCAGACTATTCAATAAGCCGAAGAATGTGACTTTATATTCTCAAGTTCCAGTTACAACGCTAAAAACTATCTATGTGTGTAGGACCAGATCGACGATAGATCCCTGCAGCCACTTTAAACGGCACGCAGCGGTCCCCCGCATGAAGTAGAATAGTTTAGTTCACCCGTGCCATGTGGCATTTTGTGGCTAGCTGAAACCAACACATGTGTCCGGAAATAGCTTCTGGATCTTCTTATCTTGCTTGGACTATGATGGATTAGTTCTTGACGGCACTTGAGTAAGACATCTTCAGATTGCCGCTCGTCCCCGCATTCATGTCTATGACGGCTAGGTACCGAGCTATTTCTATCCTCAAAGATTCGGTCATGTCTGCAGCCACTCATCACTGGCATATCTGAAGCGCCTGCAATCGGTGTTCTAGGCGCTGAGGGAATGAACTGGGGATGTGATATCGGTCTACAGGCTTGGCTGACACCAAGTACACCATCCATCGAACATTATGAGGTGCTATGACCTTTTGACGGTGCGGCTGAGATTGGTCGAGTTTGCCAGGTCTATCTCTTTGTTGATCTCGTGAAAAGTGCCGCAAAGAGAGAAGACTAAACGACGCGCAGAAAACAATTTTCGATAAGGTTAATTAAAGTATGCGGAATGCCTATTGAACATCTGCATCTGAAAGTATGCTTTTGATCTTGATTGACTTTATCAACGAGTCATGAAAACACGTCCAGGTTAAGGCTTGATCATTAATTGTCTTAATAGCTCAATTTCATATATAAACCAATTTGCACCAAACAAAAAGAAACCAAAGGTATGATGAGTAAGAAAAAAGTTCTATATATGAAAACCAACTCGATATCTTTATATTTTCACTAGAAATGCATCAGGTCCCCTCCTCCAATGTATGTGCCTGCATTCATCAATCCCTCATCCTTCTTGCATTGCTATCAATGCTCGTCAAACTCATATTCGAATGAGTGTGCTGCAATTCCGCGCAGGCGGAGCAGCTCCTCATCATCAGCAACCAACTTGGCCCTGATCTGATCCGCTGTGTACGGGACATTGACGCCATTCTCCACGATGGTGCCGGGGTTGGCTCTGGTCGGACTCATCAAGGCGGTGACAGCCTGGTCGATGCCACCTTGGAAATGTGCTCCGCCCGCATAGAATCTTTCGTCAAAGTAGGCAAAAGCAGCCGTAAACTCAGCCGTACCAAGCTCCAGAAATTGACCGACCGTTATCGAGCCCTGCAGCCATCCGGCGGCGTTGATGCAAGGTCCGCTGACGGGAGTGACACTATATTTGACACTCATAGAAAACATCCACGTAGCACAGGCATCTGACTTGGTCTTGTTGATCTGGCTGACGTACTTGCGCGTCTCGGGCTCAGGAGACTCGTCTGGATCTCCTGGGTGTGTGTCTGGTCCTGTAGGTTTTAAACCTCTGATGCAGATCACTTGTCAGTATATAGCCATTGCAAAGAAAGACGATTGTGGACTTACTTTAGACCTTGTCCGATTGCATTTCCAGCACCGACCTTGGCAGCATCTTTCATGATCTCTTTGGTCAACGCTGTGCCACCAGACTTGAGCAGGCCGCCTCCGCCACCAAACAAGCCGGAAGCTCCGCCGAGTCCCACGTTCGTGATGACCTTGCCCGCCGTGACCTCTCCAAGATCGCCCTTGACTGAAGGGTCATTGATGGAGCCTGCGATACCGCTTTCCACATAAGTGCCGACCAGGCCTCCGAGTGACCCGCCTGCAACTGCTCCAGCCGGTCCACCAACACAGAAGCCCCCGACAGCTCCTGCGGTGCTGACAAGGTTGCCGGTACTGGTGGCAAGCGCACGCTTGGCCTCCTCAGTGTTGCCGGCGATGGCTTGGATGCCGGCAGTCACGTGGCCCACCACGGGGACTTGTTCGAAAAACTTGGTGACTGAGCCATTCTTGGAGAACGCATCAGCGATGGAGCCGAAGAAGCCCATTTCAGGCAAAGCAGATGATGAAGGGAATGGAAGAGGAACTTGTCAAGCTCATTGAGATGACGGGCAACCTTCTCTTTATATCCATGAGGCAGACCACCCCTGTGTATTCGTGAGGAGTCATGATGCGAACATAGTCGGATGTGGCAAAAAGAAGGCAACCTGCATAACCACGGGAAACTCATGAACACCTTACTAAGGCACTAGCCAAACTTCTTGCAAGAAACCTGGAAGAGCGGCACATGGAGGCCCTTCTCATTGCATTAGCGCTGCGGGCATCTCCACCACAATCACTAGGCTAAATTCTCTCGACCACCATTAGAATGATTATTTAGAGGTCATGGGCCATGTATGGAGATTCGTCAGACGGCTACGGATCTAAAGACAGCCTCGACCCTCTACCAGGCCGGGCGCCTAGCCATGCTGTGCGGTAGTACGCACTACGCAGCAGCGGAGTGGCAGGTCAGTGGTTCGGCGGAAGTGGTCGGGGATAAGACTGGTATGATCTAGAACGTCTAGCCCTTGTCGATTGAATAGCTTAGGCCTGCTTTTTGACTTCTCAGCTAGCCACATTTGTACCTGTGCCCTTCTTGCATCAATAGCGCGTGTCGGCTCGTACTTCGGCGATGATTCCTGTTATACAATAGTAGATGATGAGCCTTCTTCTGATTGACTCATCACATCTCAAATTGCCGACATACCCAATGTTGATAGTTTACTGCATGTCTTGGTTTTATATATCGATAGTTCCTTAGCTTAGATAGTAATGTTGATAGGAGACGCAGCAGCGTCAGACCTCGGTGAGTCTATCTATGATACTCTAGTACTCATCTCTCTACTTGAAGCCCGATGAGGCATAGCGTTTTGTCTTTTCGCCGTTTGAGACGAGAATATTAGGATAGACTTGAGATAACACAAAGAACGAGACTACTGCCTGCAGCCACCGAGTTCTATCAGAGGCTTCAAGCGGTTAAAATCCCCATGTGGATAATTCTGAAGCTGAAAACCACAGCGCCACGATGTGCCCATCGTAATAGTGTGAGAATAGAGAATCTAGACCATGACCCCTAGCCACCCTTCCACCGGCCGCTAAAAGTTCCACACCGGGGCGGGCCGCTCTAAACTAAAAGCGTCTAATATTGCCTTTTCAGCTCCCCGCCGTTGACTTCTAGCGTAGAATGCCATCATTACTGACAGGCGCTGAGTGACAACTGATCGAGCTTGTTGCCTGCTGTCTGTCCCACATGTCCCAACTGTTCTTTACCACAGGATTTCGGGGTCCCTCTGAGTCCCTCCTACCGTTAAACATAGAGGTCCAACATAAGGTACTCTCTTCCATCATCCTGAAGTTGTATGGAAGAGTTCTTGATAATGCCTGCCGCAAATCGTTTGTTCACCTAGTTTTACTAGTACAGAAACCTTTGTGAGTGTTTGTATTATAGTTTAACAACTATAGACACCCGGTAGTTATATTTCAGGACTTATAGCATGGGATGAAGGAATGTTACGAACCATCGCCGTGGAAATAGAACCCGTTACCGACTAAAAACTTAAGTATAAGTAAAACGCCTTGGCAAGAGTGAGTGGCTGCTTCCAGAAGATCCTCCATATTAAGATCCGGGTAATCCGTGATCAAGCTCATTCATGGGCGAGCTCCACTTGCTCGGAACTGACAGTCATCTTGGAAGGAAGTATCCTGCTGGTCGGACTTTCAGCGTCAGTTGTCAGCCCCATGAGTGGCGCCATGATCATATGGCTAGCGCGTCGAAACAACGGTATCTATGAGCCAGAGTCTCGACCATGGAGTCTCGTTCCTTTTCTCCCTTTTGTCCCTGCCGGGACCTTGCTGGTAGGGTTCGGTCTGCAGAATGGTTTACCGTGGCCTATTATTGCTATTGGCCTCGCATTCTAGAAGCTTGGCATCGCGTCGGTAAACAGTATAACCATTACCTACCTTACAGATTCCTACAAAGACGTAAGATCGCCATGCTTCTTATAGTGCTTGAAGGAGCTCTGCTAACCATTGGTAGGTCGTTAGTGATGCTCTAGTTGGTGTCACTATCGTCCGAAATACGTTCAGCACTACTTGTTAGGCTCCCACAAGTATCTTTATCTTTGCCATTGATCTATGGGTCCATGCTATGGGAATTAAATGGGTTATTATCACTATTGTTCTAGTTGCTACCGGAATTCTCTCTTTGACAGGCGTCTTCATCAGATATGACAAGACTTTCCGGGCACGAACTGCTCAGAGATATCAGCGGTTTCTCTTCTTCAATATAAGGAGAGGTGATGCATTGGAAGCAACACTATTGAATATGAGACATCTCTCGTGGACTATTCTCTCCTTCAGAAAGGCCATTGTTATCCTTGCCTATCCTCCCTTCTTCAGCAATCCACCCCTCTACAGTGTCGGTACGTACCAGTGACCAACGTTTACCCGAACTCCGGAAACTCTGGCACTGCATGTCAATAAGGCTGTCGCCAAACTCCGAATTCCTGCCGTCTTCATCCCACTGTTTCCCAAGTTTACAGATTCATCGACCATCAACGAAATCCAACCCCAAGGGCAGATGGCAGTCGATATCATGACCGACACCCCTTCGTCCAGTGAACGCTTCTCCCTAGTCGCCTCCTTCTACGGCCCGGGAAACATCATCTCGTGGCTCTGCATGGTAGCATCCGTCTTCGTCACCTGGTGTTTGAACGTGCAGTATCGTCGAAAAGATAACATTAACGCCGATCTCATCTTTGCCCTAGTGGTCCCAGGTGTTGCGGCGGGCCATGTCATTTCTATGATGTTCTTCTCCGGCGACGCAGAGCACGAGTCGATCAAGCAGCTCTTCACCAGCTCAGATTCACAGATTGTGCAGCATGCAGCGGCTGCAGAGGCGGCCCTCAACGTTTGTGAAACATTCTCGGCGGCCGCTGTTCTTTTGGTGTTTGTCTCAATGTTCCACGGTCATCTGAAGCGCACCCTTGTCGTCGCCACTGTTGGTCTGCTGGCCTTCTCCACCGAGGCAGTGGTTTTCGTTCAAACAAGGGGGATCAGTGTATCTGCCAGCAATCTAACCCGGCCGTTTCTCTTCAATTTCTTCGAGGTTATGGCATCGATGCTGGTCTTTCTGGTGGTCTGGCTCTCGGTTTTCACTATTACGATATTGTGGCTGCAGTCGCGCACAATTGACAGTCCGGAGGAACAATTCCAGTTGGAGTCTGCAGATCGCCAGCTCGAAACGGATATGAGGGCAGCTCTTAGGAGCCAAGTCGTGGATATGAATTCTGCAGTAATGTGGGAAAATCAACTGCTGCACACCGTCGGAAATCAACTACACACCGTCGAGGCACTCCAGCTAGCCGAGGCACACATTGAAGAACGGAATCTGACGGTGCTCTCATGGGCCTTATTTCCTCTCAGTTTTCTCGCTTGTCTAGCCTCTGCGGGTTCTCCAACTGGGATATTTGGAGCGACGAACTTTACATCCTCGCTTAGCTGGGGTGCTCGCCTGCTATTCTTTGTTCCAAAGAGTGCAACCAGCATAACGGAGCTGGACCAGATAGTGGCCGTCTGCGTTGGCAGTACCGCACTTCTGCTTAGTCTTTGGGAGGCATTCAAATCTCAAAAGAAGGAAAACGAGAGGGACCGACGAGAAAACAGGCAGCGGGCGGCAGATCATAGCAGGGCTTGGCGTCAGAGAGGGTTGATTTTTGCCCTTCGTTTGCTCCGTCGGGTGAACGAGCAACTTGACCAGACCGATGATGAAACAGAGAAGCAAGCGCTCTTGGACCGGCGCAATATGTTGATGGTCAATATGTCTAGAATGGTTGACCCGTGATACTCGGTGGAGGTCCTGCTCTTCAACGCAGAGAGATTTCCCTCAATCACAAGCTTATATCTGGGCACTGGGAGGCACGAACTTCAAAATATTAAGGAAACTTTAGCTGCTTCCAACACTTTGCTACGAGGCCCACGCGACGATAGCGAAAAGACCCAACTCAAGATTTTTCATCACCAGAATGTGCCCTTAATTTTCGAGAGAAAAAAGAAAAAGAAAAAACTTCTCTTAAGCATTTCCAAAAGTCAATCTGGCCCTCATGCCGGGAAATCCCGATACTGTCACAATGCCTCTTGGATCTAGAGCTGATCCATATCTAGCTGTGTATGATTCTTTTCCTCCATAAAGTCCCTGCGGAGGGAGCCTTGATGAACGCCCGTGGTACTAAGGACCTCAAGATGATTCTCGTATGAAGTCCAGAGTCCGAAGAATGGATCTTTAGCTTCATTGAGGTTCTCATGTGAAACCTACTTAGAGGAAGTAAAACATTCAAGGTGCTCTAATTGACAGTCTTGCGATATTTCTCGCGGGAGAAAGGTAGTATCTTGGGCTAGGTTGCCACAGTTTCATTGACCCCTGAAGGGAAGGGAAGAGAACCAAGGTATTTTAGGATTTACCTCACGAAATTCCGCCGTCACTCCCGACTCTCTGGCCTCTCGGAGCCACCGGATGACCTTGGCTTCAACTTCCCGGTCACATCGTGAAATCTCTTCTTCGCTCCTTTCCACCACTTGCTCATGATACTGTGGGGGTTCCAGCGCGGGTTGAGGCGGGTACCACCAAAGAGCCAATACAAAAACATTGGGAACGTGATAGTCTTTGGAGTGGGGGGTGAACCATCTCCGCCAAACTGCAGTGACGATTAGCCATTAGGCTTTCACGCTTGTATCCAGTGATGAACTTACCTGGTAAGGAGGGTCGCCAGGGACAGAATAGATAGCCCGCCATCGTCTTCCAAACCTGTAAACCCGCTCAAGCTCTCTGTCGTAAGTGTAGTCTTTTCTAATCTCGCACTGGACTTTGGCCCATCTCATCAGATTCCATCGGCTGTCGGCTTTGAGAATGCCATCCTGCCTCAAGGGTTCGGGTGGATTGGAGCTTGATGAATCCGCGTCGGGGTTCTCGTTCTGTACAAGCTCGTAACTCCTTGGGGCAGCCCCAAAGAAGAGCAAATAGTAGGCCGTGCTAACGATCAACAATCCGCCTAGCAATGCAGGAAATATGTAACCGGCGAAACTACTGTCCTCGCCATCACTCCCCAGATAAGGAGGGATGGCGTTGATGACAAGGATGGCCAGGTTGACACCAGAATATAACAGAATGGTTGGAAGTAGTAATGCTTGGGCAATGAAGCCTCTGCTTTCCCGTCTCGTGGTGGCGCCCCTTGGCCAGAGCGCTCTCTCGCGAGATTTGAGGTTGAAGAAGCCCAAGCCGAGGACACCTAGTAGGCATCAGTGATCAGTTCAGTTACTTAGCATCAAGACAGGGCCAACAAACCTAGAAAGAAACACTGCATATATGTCTGTATATAGCCTGGTATAGAGGCTGCCTCCATTACACCATGAGAGCCAGCCGTCGCCGAGATGACGACAACGCTCATCATCCAATGGGCAATCAGTCCACCTTGTGGTGATCTATGAAGAAACTCGTCTTCTTCTGGTCCAGAATGTCTTCGTTGAAGGATATCATCCTTTTTCAAGTATCGAGACCACGGAAGGATCTCGGCCTGGCCGATGGCCTGTTTAACTGGCAAACATGTCAGCTTCACGGAAGAGAATTAGCACCGAGACGTTGAAATACCTCTTGAAAACGTGTAGATGATGGCATTGAGACTTCCAACGGAAGAAATGGCAGCTATGATAGCCCAGGTCCGTCTGGCGCCCACATTGTCGCCAGTGAGCTAGAGGCACACGTTAGTTCTAGATCTCCATGAAAGGGTTCGTGCGATTTGACATACCATAGGAGGGTAATTGATATTCTTACTACCTTTTGTGAGGTCATCCCAGGTAATAGAGTGAAGCTTCCCATATCAGTGCACGCCTAGCTCTGGGTCAACAACAGCACTTACAAAGACAGCTACAATGAGGAGATATAAACAGCCAACAGTACAGACGGCGGCAATAAAACCCTGGCGCAAGACATGGTGTCTGTTGGCAGGAATCTCACCGGCCACCTGGAGATAGAGCGTCAGTGGCCAAGTACAGCGTTGCTAGGGCACGAGGGACTCACAAATGTTGCGTTTTCCCAGCCTTGGAAACTGAAAAGAACCGACAACAAGGCCTTTGCAAAGGTCAAGTTATTTGCCTTGCCACTTTGGTACCAGACGTACCAGTCGTCGGATCTATCAACGTTGATTTTGCGGCTTGTAGCAGCCATGCCAACGATTAACAGGGCCACCATGAACGCAAGCTTTATAACTGCAAGTGTCTTGTTCATGCCGCGACCAAATCCTGGACTGAAGTATTGCAAAAGACAGATAATGGAGAGAACAACGATTCCAATGAATCGCACGAGGTCTTGGTTCATATCTTTCGAGACTTCCTCCTGGTCTTTGTTCTCTTGTCCCGTATTGTTCGAGGAGGTATCTTTGTCGTCTTGAATGCAGAGAAGGAGGAAGCGCCCAAACTGCATGCTATTGGTCCCAGAGTTGAAGAAGACGATGAAGGCGATCGAGTAGGTGATGTATGCAAAAAGTCCATCACCCAAGAATCTTGTTATTGCTGAAGTTGTTCTGGCTTTCGGGGGATTCGGCTCGGTCGCTGGGGACGTGGATGATTGTACGGGAAGCTCAGTTCCTCGCGAATCGAGGGTCCGCAACTCGGTATTTGTTCGTCCGTTTAACCCTGGCCCCTGGAAAGATCCAGTGGTCGAGGCACGAGTTATCGGTATAGCCGTGGGCTTGGACACATGCGAGGTCATCTCGTCAATCTGTAGTTGATGTTAGCGGCAATGGCAAGTTCAATGTGGTTGTGCAACCAACATAGATTAGTTCACCGCCGTTGAAGGGTAGCACTTTGGCAAAGTCGAGGTATATAATCATGCTTTTCGCCGTCAGTTCAAAATCCAGTCAACTCTAGGCCAATTGGATATGTAAAACCCCGTAGGAGCACGTACCTAACCAGAGAGTACAAGAAGCCGATGCCAAACAGACCCAGGGTAAGACTCTTGTTGCCCGTTATCAGAAACACGGAAGCAGGGGCAGTATAGATGCCTGTCCCAACCATCTTGTTGACGATGAGGGCAAAAACATCAAAAGTTCGCAGGGGGCCGCGTCCGCTGACATCGTGCCTTGGTTCACTCAGCCCAGCTTGCCTCTTGTAAGGTTTCTTCTTTTGTCTGATGATCACACCGGGGATTTGGCTAACGTGATCGCCACTCATGTTCGTCTTGTCCCTGTTGGTTGTGGTTTTTGGAGTATCGATATGCAGAGTTTGACGAGTTACAGACGCAGAATGACATGAGAAAACAACAGGTGGCCATTGAGGACTGTATCACTCTTGAAAGGCTGGTGTTACACAGCCAAGGCGGGCAGTCCCAAGCCTCATTTCACAGCCTGATTGCCTCCGCCTCCTTTTTTCAACCCAGGCCTTGGGAGCTGGAGCGAGACCGCATCGCTAGGCAATCAACTACGCAAGGTTTTGTCACATATGCCGCTGCCTCGCAAGGCAATATTGACTTGCTTATGCCAAGTACTCGCTTAAACAATTCTGTATATGTGCATCCAACCAAGCTGTGAAGGTTAAGACATGGCTACTCCCAAAGCCTGGCAAACTTGGTCGTGGCTTGCTGAGGGGAAGCTTGTGTCACCCGAGTTGTGATGGCGTGGCAAGGCAACCGCTTGCATTGTGAGTACAGACGCAAGCCTGAAACAGAGCATTATTGATCAGTCACTTTTTGAGAGTTGGATTTGTAATTCCATTATTCATGCTGGCCGGATTCGAGAGCCTCGTGAGCTCAGGGGGTTCGCGCCGCATATATCATCGTCACTTCGATCCCTTCTCCGAAGCTTAAAGTAGGGCGTAACAAATTCACAACTTGGAAGCTCAAGGATCAAAATGTCTTACACAACGGCAATCAAGTATGACGTGCTTGAGCACGTCCTGAGAGCCTGGTTACTGGAACAATTTGGCCCCAGGGAGACCCAGTCAGGTCTCGTTTGGTCTTGCACGGTACGAAACAGCACTGCCTAGGCAGATCCGAGACTAATCACTACCCCTCTCAGGTCATCGGCGAGGGACATAGCAGCATGTGGCAGGTCTCAGCCCCGAGGACAATTACCAGCGTATGTATGCCTTGCGGCGAAGTCGGCTTAGACTGTTGGGCTAATCACTCATCACATGCTAGGATGAACAAGAGATATTGATCCTACGTTCGCGGCCGAAGGTTACGTCCTCTTTTGGGCGGTAGGGCAGAATGGCTAAAACGCCGGGCGCTGGTGCTGCCTTTCGGAGGCTGGTTAGTGATGGGGGGTGGCAAATGTGGTGACATGAGAGCCTGATCTGCCCTGGTCGTGCGGGCTTTTCGCAGATAATTGTACTTTGAACACGAAGACCAATGCAAAAGACCTACTAGAGTCATTCAAGAAGTTGCCAGCCGTACCTCTGCGGTCCTCGTCACGTACCTGTTCAACATGCTCTAGTTGTTTCAGTAATTACTTCTTTCTCACTTCTTCTCAACCCCTCAGATGATGCCAAAAGACCTTTCCTGGCCGCGGAAAGCCACGGGGCAGGGCGTCCGCGTGGCTGAAATCGTCCAAGACCTGGCTGCGAATAACCGGGGCCTCTTTGCACCACCATACAGCCAGCTGGAAGTCCAAGGAGCAGAGCTGTCTTCACAAGGTGAAAATATATTAGGTCTTGCAATTTTCTATAGCTAAAGCAAATATTGTTCATAGGGACGGAACCCTTCTCTCTAGAGAGCGAGGGCGGTCTTCGAGAGCACCTCTCTATCTACCACCATGCAGATGCGGATCCGGATGGCCCCAGCGGGGGTAACGATGCCAGCAAGAACCAAGACACCAAGGCTTCCATATTGTAGGCCACTACACCCTTTCAATTTCTTGGAGATGCATACTCATCTCCCCTTAGCCTCATAGAGCCAACGTATGGCTGGGGTAATCTGCAAATTACTCGTGACGGAATGCTAAGCCTTTTATCCACCCTGGACGTTTCCCCGAATGTTTATCGATACCTCACCGCTTTTGGAAAGAAATCCTGTCCCATCGATGAAGGCTTTGCTGGCTTTGACTTGGATGTCACCCTAGAGCCGTCAGGGGGGTTGGCATCACTTGGTAAAGTCCCGGTGCCCAACACTTACTTTAAAAAGTGCCGATTTTAATACGTGTCGAATAGAGTGCTGCTACCTTCTCAAGTATGTATCTCGACGAGAGAATGCCTCCGCAAAAGCAAATCCGTGGTCCATACGTCACGCTCTCATTCATCAGAAGATTCACTTCAGGTCAAACCGTGTCTCAAATATCCTTATTAGAATTCCCGAAAAGGTCAAGGAGCAACTGAGCAATGTCGTCAAAGCAAAGGACATGGCAGAGTTCGCTCGAGATTGGGCTTGGCTCCATGCAGCTTGCTTCAGCAGTGTGGACAATGACATGCGTCAGTTCATCAACTATCTAGACCAGGAAATCACAAAAGTGGCAAGTTTAAACGCTTTTTTCATCCATTTGCAAAGGCACTAAAGCTCATTTCCAGTTCGATCGAGTCATCATGTCAAGCATGGAGCCTACCAAGCTCAACGAGTTTGACTCAGTGCAGCAAACAAGCAAAGACCTGAAGACGCTTCAGTACCTCTCTGATCAGGCAAGAAGACTCATCAATATCATTGATCTAAACATTGAAACCATTAAATGCATGCTGAAAGAGATGAGTGGCTTGAGAGCCCCCTCCCCCGACTCGCCACATCACGCTCCAGTCGAAGTGAGCTTCAACCTTTTGGAGAAGACACAGCAGGAGCACAGGTTTAGCCTAAAGAATGCATCAGCTGTGCTGGATCGTGCGAGAGCTACATCGGAGCAAGTGAGTTGGGATCTTAAAACTTCAACCAACCCAACAACTGACTTGTACAGCTTCGAGACACTGCCTCTTTGAGGAACAGTGAAATCAGCAAGATGAACTCGGAAATGACGAACCTGAACACCTTGGCAATTGCCAAGTTGGCAGAGCAATCCAGTCACGAGACTCACGTCGTCAAGACCCTCACAGTTCTTGCGCTGGTCTTTGTCCCTGCCTCTTTTGCTGCAGTAAGTAACCAGTATCCCACGCCTCTTGCAGGGGGCGCTGACCATACCAAGGATTTCCTACAGATGGGGTTTGTCACAATAGCAGATGAGAACCCTATGAGATGGGCTGCTACTGCTGACTTGAAGATCTACGCTATCTTGGCTCTTCCGTTGATCGGGGTTACTATGTTCATATATGGATGCGTGGAGATGATGCAACGAACAAGAAAAAGGTGAAACATCAGTCAGTTAAGAAGGTCTATTGTAGTCACATTCTCTTTCGTCTCAATATCACTCCTCTGGATCGACCCAATTTCCTGGCGTTGAAGTTGTTGCACTCCAAAGTTTGTCGAGTTGGCCTTTAACTAGGTACCGCAGCGTGAGCGAATGATTCGTGAACATGGGACAATTTGAACTGGCTTTGTCCTTCTTACCTTCTCCGGGCCTCATTTTCATCGAGATCTCTGCAATCTTCACCCGCCTACCTTCATCCATTCGTATTGCCGGTGTCGTAAACATCCGCCATGTCGTATTGTGCGCTCCAGGCTGCCAGGGGTAGCAGGACTCCGACTTGACAGCGTCAAAGTGCCTACGGCCGTCTCTGGGCAAGATGATTACATCTTGCTTCTCATCAACATCAAACTGCCTCTGCCTGTCGCTCACTATACAATGATTAGTTATCTGCGCTCACATAACTGAAGGATGTGGTTTACAATGAAGTTGTAGGAGCGCCTTTCCAGGCGAGAGGATAACCATGGTTTCCCTCAGGGATTCTGGAGTCCTTGTAGTTTCATGAATGGGTCCTCCCGCTATGTTGCTTCTTCTATCGGGTAGAAGCCTGGGATTTTCGCTCGTCCAGAACTGCACAGAGACTGAGTTGAGCGGCTCAGAAACTCTTGAGCGGTGTTCTTTGACTTCAACCTTTGCTCCGGAGAACCTAGAGTCTTGTCAAAAGGATAAATACCAGCTATGCTTTGGAACTCTTACTCGAAACTCGATATTTTCCTCTGCAGTAGCGCTCCTTGAAAAGCACGTACGTCTATGCGACCCCGTATTAGTGGCTGTGTCGAGATACAGAGAGTGGACTTGCCGGTGATGCTTTGAAACAAGAATATAAAGGCAAGGTCTCTGGCGTCTTCCTTGACAGGAAACAAGAGGCATTCGAAGCGTCGCTCGTCCCCAGAATGCTCCTGAAATAGGTAGGTAGGCTTGAACGCCCACTCGGGAAAGCTGACTATATTGATACATGTTAGTCAGGAAAGGATTTCACATGGCGAACCTTCACACGTACTTCTTTTCTTCCTAACTCTTGGAGCACCCCTTTCCTTCACGGCCCAGAACATGATAAACGTAGGACTTGTATCCCTCCTCGGTCGTCGACGAAACAGTCTGATGCGACAAGGCTCGTTATGGCAGTGTCGTTCCTGCTTATGTTGACCAACCACTTCAACTGTGATGCCGTCCCTATTTATTTGAAGGTCCAGTAAGCATAGATCAAGGGCAAAAAGTAAACGTGGTACTTTGGAGACTCACATCTTATCAAAAGAAACGGGCTCCCGGCTGCCGTCGCCCAGGGGCGCCGGCACCCACCCAATCTCTCTAAAGTCATCGTCAGCTGGAGCGCTGTGCTGCCTCACTTCAAAGGCGAGATTATCTGCGTCCCGGCTATCTTGATATGCGGTTTCAGCATCGTGTAGCTGGGCCACAACATCTTGGGAGGAGATCCTTTCGTGATTATGGTACCGAAACATGCCGAACAGAAGGTCGACAATTTTTGACATGTACTGGCTAGCAGGAGATTCAGCAGAGAATCTCTCTTGGAAGGCCTCAATGGACGTTGTGACAGACTCTTTGACGCCTCGCTGGTCGAAGAACCGGCCATTAAATTCAGCTTGGGTGCGTTGGGTAAGGCTCCTGTCAAACCTGACCAAGGGGTTCTCTGTGGGGGTTTCCCCAGGGGTTTGGCGGTTCAGAAGATAAATCAGAACCTCGGTCATAATGCAGGCCAGGGACCAAACGTCGTACTTGAGTGCTGGTGCACCGCCATCGGGATGTGGCCCATGTCCCTCGTCTGTCTGTTGCATCTCGGCTTGTGACTCTGGAGCAGCATACCTCGGGTCGCCTCCCCTGTATTGAATTTCAGGCATGCCTTGTGGATCGACGATTTGGATGTGGGAGTGGCCAAAATCTCCAATCTTGAGCTTTCCATCAGCCGTGACGAGGATGTTGGCGGGCTTCAAGTCAAAGTGGCATGCAAAGACCCGACCCCCGCCATGTACTCGTTCAAAAGGATTTCTCAATCCCGTGTGAATGAGGCTCAGGGCTGAGGCAATGCCAACCATTTCCTTCCAGAGCCCATTCTCAGGCAGGGCTTGATTATTGAACCATGGAGACGCGTCATTGACCGGTTCCTGTCTGAGGAGCCTGGAAAGATCAGTCTCGATGTAAGGAAACACAAAGTGCATCTCGTTGCGCCAGGTATAGCAGGTGAGCAAGGTGACGATGTTCTTGGCAGCTGGGCTATCAATGTTGGACACCATACGGAGCATTTCCTGTTCGGCGAGGACTAGGTGATCCCGGTCTGGGATTTTGACGGACTTCATGGCGAATACAGGCTACATTCGGAAAGAAAAATATGTCAGCGAGCGGCGGGACTTATCTACCCATGTGCTTACCGTCCTCTCTCTTCCATGTCCAACCACGGACCTTCCATACTCTCGCATGCGTGCCTCTACGGAGGGGTCACGGTACTCTTCAACAATCTCAAACTTTTTGAGAGTCCCAAAGTTTCCCCCCGGGATGGATTCCACGGCGCGGAATGGAAATCTCTGAGAGTCGGCATATTCCCTGGGCGCTTCGGAGACGGAGAAGGAGAGCTGAACTGGGTTGAGCATCTCCAAAGCCTGGTCGCAGGCCTCTTTGAAGAGTCGCCTCTCCTTCTCGTTGGCCATGAACGAGTTGAAAGTACCATGGCGATGAAGTTGGGCTATCGCGTGGCTGAGATCTGTTTCTCGATAGCTCGAGGCAAACCAGGCGTAAACAAAGTGAAACTTTTTTAGATAAATCATGAGGGCAAAGAGGATCTGCCCATCTTTTGAGCCCTCAATGATACCAGGCCTCTCCTCCTCGTCAAGAGCTGACGTCTTTTCTCGGGCTTGCTTGCACGGGTGGCATCGGCAGCCCAGGAGGTTGTTGATGACGGCAGGGTTTCCAAAATATGCCTGAATCTCCTTTCTAGAGAAGAAAATCTCATCTCGCCTTCCCTCATGGTCTGCGAAGGGGGTGTTGGAACCCTCATCGAGGAGGGGCAAAGCACATTCGAGGAGAGGAAGGATGTGCATTCGGCTCTCGCAGCGCCTTGCGCAGGGAATTTGACAGGCGCAATTTCCATCATCAGAAGCCTCGATATAGCGTAGATAGTACTCCATTGTTGCAAACCGTATCGAGAAATGCCTTGTCACTCAATCTACGGCCTGCGGTCAGCCCGGTGCGGAGCGAAGAGCCTAGTCAGACGATCGCCAAGACTGGAGCATTGAGGGGTAGCGGGACTGAACGATACCTTTCGAATGGCATTCGTCACTGTATAGCCAAGAGTGATGGCGGTCATATTGTCATCCTCTCAGAGATGGGGAGATGCCGAAGGATCAAACTTCAGGAGCCAAGGGTTCAACAGGTTGAAGTGAGGCGGGCTGCGGCTGAAGAGAATCAGGCTCCCAAAGTGACACAAAGGAGGGGTTGGTGAGTAAAACAAGGCGCTGAGGAGGCTGTACACAGCTCAGCCAGTGGCCGATCAGCCACAACGACGACACTGGCACGCTGAAAGCCAGCCACCTTGGCTGGTCAACGGCCCTCGATCATCCTCTGGCTTGAAAGAGGATGCTTGATAGGATAGAATCAAGTTGCCAAGACTATCCCGGAGTCAGCCCAGGAAAAAGTGTACCAAAGACTGGAGTGGTTCGCCTGGTCAGCCCGGTTGCTCTTATCTCTTGCTAGTGGCCATTCACGACGCAGTCTCGATCTGCGAGATAAAGCAAAGCAGAAACCGTTCGATGGGTGATAATCCCCCTCGCAGTAAAAATTATACTCAGAGGGGGGGATATAAAGCATCGAGAATAGCGTACAAGTTGATAGAGGAGGACGAATGAATACCCTGATAATATAGGGGAGGATTGGGTGGTAGCAAAAAATTGCAAAAGAATGGATAATTGGTGGATTCAAACCACCTCTGATGGACGAACAGGGAATCGAACCCTGGACCACTCCCAGATTATTTATGCTAAGGGAGTATTATACCACTAAACCATTCGCCCGGTTATTATCCGGTTGGGTCATAAATTGCATACAAGGATGTTGCCCGGCCACGCCTTGGGGCCCCTTTACGGCCCTTGCAGGTCAACCTGATCCTATACATGGTCATTGCCTACCATATTTGAGGCTAGACAGAAATTCAAAATTATCATTGAGCCTCACTTTGAAGTTTCCATTATTCGAGTGTTCCAACGGGACCAGCTATCAACGGCAAGCTGACAGCCAAGTTGCGTAGACATTAGCGAATCACTCAAGAACAGCATCTGAAGCATGATGAATATATATATATTTAGTTAATTATTCCCTAGCCGGCTATCGACTCTGTCTCTGAGCTATGTAGCAGGGTATCCGCAAGTAATCGTACATCAACCTCATAATAACCTTGATCAACGTGGCTTTGCCGTCGACACACGAACCACCGTCTCGTTCTTGACCATGATCCCTCCTCCAAACGAGGCAGAGTTATGATCCCCCGAAGTACGATTATTGTTAGGTACGGTGACGGTCGCGATGTTGCCGTGGTGTCTATCTAGGGCGTGGCTCTCAAAGTCAGATGAGATGGAACCGCTTCCACCTTCTTCGTCTCCGGCGAGCTGGTGCGTGGAGCTTGATTCGTCCTTGGGGAGTGTGGACAGTCGGATCGATTTCTTGGCTTGGCTGCGGCCGTAAGATTGGCCGTAGCTGTTGGAGGCGGAGCCGAGAGATGAGGTTGGGTTGGTGCATGTGAAGATGTAGATGCAAGCAGGGCGAATCGTAGGTAGGCAAGCTAAATGTTGTGAGAAAGGGGCTCTGGAAGTAATATGAAGGAATCTTACTAGAAATTGTAACCAGGTTAACCTCTACTGTAGCCCAGATGATAATGGGGGCCAAGTTCCAAGTCATGTCAGGCGACGTGTTGTCAAAGGTTGTAGATACGCCGACAATGACCAAGCCAGCAATACAGACCCTGAACTCATCAGCATACGCAACTTGAAAAGATGGATATACTTACAGAATACCAAACATAAACATGAGTATGATACCCAGCTTCTGCATGCCAGGTAGCTGGAGCTTCTGGATCTGCACGATAGGCAAGACCAGAATAGCAACGTCGATGATGACATGGACGAGAACCGTGCCAAAGAAGAACTTGGAGCTTTCAATGGCGCATGTCTTTTTCTTGATGGAATAGTCCCAGAATGCCTCTACGGGGAGACAATGAAAGGTTGTCAAGAAGGTCTGCAACGCCGAGTTAGACTTGATCTCCTTGTATCAACAGAAATGGCATGACATACTCGAACCAGGATCCAGATGATAGAGCAACCAAGCAAAATTTTGATGGCAACTTTGATGTTAGTAACTCGAAACATGCGCCAGTAAAACGTCAAGATGGAGACCTTGGCGAAAAAGAGAGTAAAGGCGTAGATATGCTCAATGAAGAAGAGGAACTTTTTCGTCGTCGCGTTTGCATCTTGGAAAGTCGCTCCCTTGACGTCGGTCGCATGTAAGCCGAATCCCCTTTCAACCCCTGGTGCCTAGTTAGCTGTGAAGTTGAAAGAAATCCTGGTGTTGAAGGCGTACACAGGGGTATCATGATGGCCCATGCCACAGCGGTTGCCTGCGTTCAGAGTCAGCAAGAATAGTCCATCAAGGAATACAAACAATACATACATAGCAGAGGATAGCAAACCAGTCATCCCACCAAAATCCAACTCGTGTGATCCTCCGACTGATGACGCGCAGCAGTAGAAACATGGTAGCCACCGGAAAAGTGATGAACTCGGCGCACAACAGGTCAGGCTGCCTCGACTGCATCTTGACAACTCGAAACCACAGGGCTGAACGATTGTCAAGGAAAAGGAAACGAGAAAAAGAAAGGAATAGATTAGCGAACCCAGACGCATGGGATCGTGGGGACTCGGCATGTTGATATGTGACTGTCACAAATTATGACCCCCCCTCTGATGCACAGCCGATCAACGGTTTCAAACCTGCCGAGATTCTGCAGTAACCAGGGGCACCTGGCTACGTTCAGGGGTGCTCTACTGTACCAGCTAATGGGGTTGCGCGATGGAAGGGCGGTAAACTTTATTCAGCTTGACGCTATCGCGTTTCGCCCGGTGAGAAGCGCCATCTTCCAGGGACCAGGTCTAGAGCTGGCGATCGGCCGATACGGCTACTGTTTGATTATCACTTTATGCCCTAGTTGATCTTGTTCGTTGTCCTGCAGTAGCGGCTGAGGAGAGACGGGTGAAGATGATGGTTCATTTCAGCTCTCTTCTAGTCAGGTTCAACCTGCCTTTCTGGGTGAGAGAGGATGTGCTCCATGGTGATCTCTACATCTCAACAAGGGAACCTAGCCTCGTCATGTACGTAGGTGGATGTCAAGGGACGTGTCAAAGAGAGGACAGACATCAACTGCCGCGCTTGTACGAGTCATGGCTTACGGGATGTGGGAAGAGGGCCTCGTTTTAGCCCGCATCGCTTAAGGCGTGGTGCAGCCTCTCCAACTAGTCCAGCCCTGTCTCCTGATGTGGCTTTTAACTGCAATGTCCAGGCCCTGCCCGGTGTGCGCCAGGAACGGCAGATTGATGCTCGTGTTGGCCATTGGAAACGCCTAGCTAGCACACCGGGCTCAGAGAGAAGGTCAAAGCACACGGCCGGAGAAGGCGAGTCAGACAAGCGCTAGAGGAGGACCAACATCAAGATTCCATTTCAAGGGTCTTCCCTGACGCCGTCAGGTCCAGCCATTCGGAACAGACGCATTCTGCCCGGCACTTCAACTGTGGGGAAAAGAGGCGTCTCGGGGCCCCGTCTTATCGCGTCATCGGAGCTTGTAGATCTACAGGAGCAACGAAGGAGTGTGGCAAGTCTAGCGATTCCTACCCAACTACGGGGGACAGACCGTCTTCAAGCCTCGTCGGCAACAAGTACTCGAGAGGGATAGTCGGGATATTCAAGAGCGCTAATATCCGCCTCTCGGCGGTTCTGGTCGTCAAGTGAGGGCGAAGTAACCTCGCACGGGGGAGATTAGCCCGAAGAGCGACAGAGGCTGACGTTTGAAGATGAACAGGTGGGAGAGTGTCACAGGCCATTATCTGGCTCTTGGGTTTATTTCTTGCTGATGGAGATTGACGTTGGCAAAGTTTATATGTGCTAGGCAGCGGGGAAGTCTGCCCACGTCGCCGATCTGAATACCCGATCGACCTGCAGCGGCCTGACCATGATAGTGGCGATGGAGTTGGCCGTCTGGAATTTGGAATGCGTTTTGAGTGTCTTGTGAGCCCCTTGTTATCATTTTCGATCAGAGAGATAGACAGTTGTCGATATTAGTCCATCTCATGCTTCTCGTAGACTGCCGTACAAGGCTTGAATTCAAAAGTCGCCTCCAAACGTGTCAATCCTTCCAGAATCCTTCTTGGCTGCGGGATTTCCCACACTGAAACAGAGGCTTTCTCCTCCCCGAGAGGGCCAAGACCTCGTGGGAAAACGGTGGTCGGCAAGCCCAGCCCTGTGCTGTGGCTTTGGAGAATCTGCAGCCCTAGGCTGGAATGTTTTAATCACGGGGGCGGATGTTCATCTCCTGGATTTATGCATTGCATAGAATGGATTTCGGAAGAGGTGGTTCCGTGGCATAAATTCAACGCTTGTGAACCTTGGATGGGACGGCACATCGGCACTTGTTTAGTTCACGCCGACAAGCATCAAACTTTGGTGACCAGCTAGTTAATTACAGTAGTGAACAGCCTCCAGGGATCTTCTTCTAAAATGCCGTTTTTTCTCATCTTTCACTTGCTAAGCGATGTGGTCACAAGCTATCCTCTTCCCTCCCCAAGAAGTTGCAGTCCAGCTCTGCGATAATTCATCCCGTTCACTCCCGAGGGTATAGAATGCGTCAAAATTCGCAGCCGGAACGCCTCTTTCTTTGTGGAAATTGGGAGAAAACACATTCTGCGTGGCGTTGCTCGTGTCGGCGAGGCGCTGCGCTGCATCGCATGAAGCCATCGCCAATCGCAATGCGGGGCAAACCGGACAAATAGCGTGGTGTTGAAGAAAACGCATCGCCAATCATACGCTGCGGCGCATTGACAATGACCGTGCGCGATGCAGGGTTTGGAGGGATATGTATACGTATCCCCCGGTCAGAATAGCCGCATGGTCTCGACCTTTGGCGACCGTTTACAAGAGGCTTTTACAGTCCAGAGTATTGCTCGGCTCAGAACTAGTACGATTTTCTCTCCACCGGTAGGGCTTTTCTTGATAGCCTTGCCAGGGTATCGGAGGAACCGATATGAGCAACATGCACAGCACAGTTCAGCCGGGTTAAAGAGCCTCGGCATCCCAAGATCGACAGTCCTGCTCCTCATCTTTAGTCTTTAGTCTCTGCTGACCAACATTCATCAGCTTGCTGCAAGCGTCCCATACAGACCGATAAGGGCAGGCGGCGTCACCCCAGGCACCGACTCTGAGTCCCAGTGCTCAGCAGCTCCTCAGATCTTGACCAACCTCGGGCTACGCAAGCCAGACCTCTCCAAGCAGCTTCCCTACCGCCGTACCTCGGCTCCCCCGTCTCACTCAGGCATCAAGGAGAGCGGGGACGATATGTCCAGCTTCACTCACTGACAGGGACAGCATGACTTCAGCTACACCCCATCACAACATCATGAAGAGTCCACTAACATAGTCATAGTGAAGGTCGTACATTCAATTCAGTTCGCCCGTCCGGCGGATGCGACCGCTCTGGAAGGCCAATTAGAGCTAAGGTATAAACACACAAACATGGAACTTTGATATGAACACATCACCGTCCTCCCCAGCCTGACAGATCCTTGTGACAGGCATCCCATCCGTCAAAGTACGGGGACCTTGTCTCGCCGCCAACCTTGGATCCCACAGATCTCGCAAGGTACTCGAGGAGCATGTTGCCCCAGAGCCAGCTTCCAGGACCCTTGCCTGGGTGCATCTGGTCTCTATACAAGGTTCCGAGGAGGGTGATGAGACGACCCCATTCGAATACCTCGTGTCCTGCTTGCTCGGCC
Organism: Fusarium protoensiforme; assembly: GCA_011320165.1. Classification (NCBI taxonomy): domain Eukaryota; kingdom Fungi; phylum Ascomycota; class Sordariomycetes; order Hypocreales; family Nectriaceae; genus Fusarium; species Fusarium protoensiforme. The sequence goes on from JAANQP010000101.1 coordinate 81,551, forward strand.
ACGGCTCTTCCGAGACGGTCAAGATCAAACATGATGGCATCTCCCATGCCAGTCTCTCGATGAACAGTCAAGGATCTGAACATGATGGGAGCATCTGCGCCAAACTCGTCGTTCAGACGCTGCGCAATCTTTCTGATACGCGCTGTCACGAACCGCACCTCCTGCCACACCATCTGTCTGCCCTTTTCAGCGATGCGCAGCTCTTCAGGGTTATGCATGGCTGAACCGCCCTCCCAGAAAGCACGCTGGTCCCAGAGTCCATTCTGCCAGAGGATAAGATCCGGGCGGCCCTTTTCTCCCTGGATGGGCGACTCGTGGGGCTTCCAGAGCTTCTCCCAGCGCTGCTCCCAGGCGACGTACTTGATCTTGGGCTTCCACCACCACTTGGGCTTGTAGGTGAAGGATCCGGTCGAGTGGAGGTAGACGAGGGTGAGGTTGAAGGCGGGCACGTCGCAGATGCCCTTGGAGAATCTTCCAGATTCGTCCTTCACGGGGAAAGTGATCTCGCCGTCGAACTCTTCGCAGAAGAACTGGGTCATGTAGCGATCGACAGAGTCGCTAAACATGACGACGCGACGTCCCCATAGCCAGCCGAGCTCGGCATCGTTCTTCATGCTAACAAAGTCTTCAACCGTAAGATTCCCTTCTTTGCCCTGTTGGGCAGCCTCGGTTCGGCGTCGGTGTTCGGCCACGGCCTTTTGCATCCATGGCTGAGGGTTGGCGGGGGACTCAAGGAACTCGGTTTCGACTTCGGTGGCGTTGAAGATGAGCTCGCCCTCGGCGGCAGGATATTGAGCATACTCGGGGGCGTCGGCATTGAGATATTCTTCGGTGTATGGGATATATCTCGTCTCGTGGTACTGCTTTGCGTCTTGCGGGATGTAGAGATAGCCGGGGCGACGGTAGGGATCGACACAGTTGCGGGCCTCTGCTGGGACAGGGTCATCCGAAGCTAATTCTTCGGCTTTGGTACCCGGAGTGGAATGATCTCTTTAGTTCAAAAGTCAGTATTGGAATGTCAAGTGTTGGAAGTGGGCGCGTACTTGGAAGACGAGTCGCAGTATTGTTGTGCCTTTTGGTGAGCATAGTCTAGAGGGGCCTTCAAGGGCTCTGAAAAAAAGGTGAAAAGAATGACGAGAAGAGTAACGGCTGCTGCTGCAAGGACAGACATCCGCAGAGCAGGATTGGACATTTTGGACATGGCCAACATCTTGAACAAATAGCAACAAAAGAATGACTGGGTAATTACTGAGACAAAGGAGCGACTGACGAAAAGATCGTGCAAGGGAGAAAGAAGAGAGGGTCAAATCATTCTCAACATAAACTCGTCCAAGTGGCAGGCTGAGGTATTTTAAGGGGGGCGGCTAGCACAGTGCTTGATCCAATGGACTGAAAGGAGGCCGAGACACTCTAACTGAGAACGGTCACCCATGGGTTCATGGGAACACGACGGGCCAATTAAGCAATTAAGCATGCTTACCTGGCTTCGAGGCATCACCGTTGCTTATTGGCGTTGAAAAGCCACAGCTAGCATGCATGTCCCTCCAACGCCGGATCTACATGCCAAGATACCTTGGTTCAAACACTCGACTATTGGCAGTAGCGCAAGGCGTTGAGCCACCAGAGATCCTTGTGACCCCCAGTTTTGCACTTTGATGAACCAACGGCTGGTGCTCGCTTGGCTTGGATCCCGGTCCCCCTGCATTAGCGTGAAGACGGACCCCATGACCCGACGAGCTGGTGATGGGATGGCCCTGATGATGGCGATGAGAGCGGCCTCTTTGTAAAAGGAGTCTATTCTCTTCCTCAAGGCTCCACGTACAAGAGAGACAGACAAGTGAAGGAGAGAAAGACACTCGACAGAATGGCTGCTGTTCTGACCGCCTTGGACCCCAGCCTCACAGGCCTCGGACTCCTCCCTCGGACTTCTCTTGTTACAAGAACTAGCCGATTGCAACCTCAGCCGCCAAGAGTCAGCCCTACCTCGTTTCAAGACGCAAGGATCAACGCTTGGCTTTGATTACGGGGTCGTAGTGGCGAAAATAAGGAGGGGATAAGCACGGAGAATTGACTGACCATAGAATCCCATGTCGTTATCTACAGGGATGATCACACGACAGACGAGAACCGAGGGACATGATGTGAAATATCATGTGCTGAGAGCACTCAGGTGCTACTAAGAATTATCTATCCGGGCAGCCTAGATGGCAACACAGTCGAACAATGTCTTTGATACGTAATCTACCCTGTATCAAAACACCACATTCCTCCGAATTATAGAGGAAGACTGAATTCTCACCTCAACATCTGACATCAGCAGGCTTAAAGAGAGGCCACCGAGGGGTCACTGCGCAGCCACCGTGCACTCTATGTTTGATCTTTGGTCCTCGCCGTAAATGTCCTTTTAAGGAAGTGGCTGACTTTACCAAATCCTTCGCGTCTCCACCGCTGAAGAATCTCACACAATGCTTGCTTGTAGACCTGAAGCATTAGCTTTTCCGCCAATGAGGACATGGAAATCGTTTTACATCCCCATAGGACCCCGTTTTTTCGAATTTGCCTACCATGATGTCACCTTAGCATGAGGTGTGAGCAGCTTAATAACTGAGACCATCTCCACAAACCCAAGGGTAGTTACCTCTTTTATTAGTTAACAAGGCAATAAAGGAATATTAAAAACGGTAAGCATAGAAAGAAATTAGAGAAAAAAAGCAGGAGTCTTTATAACATGCATTGAGAACAGAAGCAATGCACATATTAAAGCGATCAACAAGGCCAACCCTACTTTTCGACAACCTAAGTACATGTATCCATTGAGGTGAGTCCTCCTCATCCTCCTCATTGTCTTCGTCCAACCTTTAGCTTGTATTCCTTTTAACACCAAACTTCTTAACCAGTAAGTCAACTACATCCTGGCATTCCATCTCTTCGGCAATATCAAGGGGCTCCTGTCCCTTTTTGTTGCGCGGTCTTTTGTCGCACTTGCCAACTGTAATAAGAAACTCAACCATGTCACCGTGTCCTCCCCTTGCTGCAAAGTGAAGAGGGGTATTTCCGTCATCATTTGCTGCATTGATATCAACCTCTTCCTTCCTGCTGACAAGAATCAGTCGGGCAATTTCGATTTGTCCTACACCGGCGGCAGAGTGCAGCAATGTGTCCCCCCGTTCGTCTTTCAATCGCACTTCTGGCTGGCTAATGAGGAACCGAATAGTCTCCTCATGTCCCCACTTGAAGGCAAGATCAAGTGGTGTCTGACCCTGCTTGACCGAGTTGACACATACACCTTTGTGGACGAGCGACTTGACGATATCTGTGTGACCATGTTCGGCGGCAAAGTGAAGCGGTGTCATTTTGTCGTCATCCTTCTCTGCATCATGACCCTCAAACAGGAGATCAATCATGTCTCTGAGTCCTTGCATGGCGGCAAAGTGGAGAGCTGTCATGCCATTCTGATCGCATGTCCTTCGGGCATCGGGTTCGAGACGGAGAAGCAACTGGACAGTCTCTTCGTGTCCCCTGGTCACGGCAAGATGAAGCGGAGTCTGGCCATCATCACTTTTTGGTAAGCCCCAAGGGCCGTCAGCCTCGAAAAGTATACGGACAATTTTCGTATGCCCATTTTCTGCAGCCAAGTGCATGGGAGCTCTTCCAAGTTCATTCTGGAGTCTTGTGGGTGATCCCCGGCGTAGAATTTGCTCAACAGCATTCTCCTTCCCTGCTTGAGCAGCAAGATGAATTGATGTGTTACGAGCGGTGTCTTTTGCTTGCATGAGGGTGGACAGACCCTTTGAAGATACCAGCCATTCAATGAATGAGGCTTGATCTGACAATGCAGCAACGTGTAGTATGGTCCTCCCGTCAGGATCGCGAATCCGTTCAAGCTCTTTCTCGCCGAGCTTCTCTAGCAGCGCTTCAGCCACTCGCGTGGCTCCTCCACGAGCGGCCCACAACAATGGGGTATATCCTGTCTTGTCGGCCAGGTTGAAATTCGCCCCAGCTTCAAGCAGAAGACGAGCATAGCTCTCCAAGTTGTGCAATGCTGCAAGATGTAATGGCGCGACTCCACCAACATCTTGAACGTCGATCTTTGCGCCCGACTTCAACATTAGCTTCATCATTCTGTCGTGATCCTGGGTTCTTCGACATAGGTAGTGCAATGGAGTCCTTCCGCGAATGTCTGTGGAGTTCAAATCGGCGCCGCTGGCTGCTAAAACTTCCACGGCGTTCCCTTCATGTTCGCACATCGCAGCATAGTGAAGTGGTGTCAATCCGAGGATGTCCTGGTCGTTGATGTGTTTCCTTTCATCGGCAGAGAGAAACCAATACATTTTGCCTTTTATGGCTCCCTGATGGAGAATCCCAAAACACAGAGAACTCTTCAAGTCCTTCAGCGGTTTGATGTCTTCCAACGCAACTGACGTCCTGAGGTTAAAAAACAGGCTTAGGACACCTTCAAGGTCGGCAGGAGTTTCAGCGGGTTTCTCACGCCCCCAGTCGTTGTCAAGCTCGGCCAGCAGTTGCTTCAGATCCTGGCTATGCGGTCGGTCTTCGAGAAGTTTCTCTTTTGCAGTCTCAAAAAGCCAACTGATGTGGCATCGAAAAGCCAATAATAAAGCAGTAGCCTTATTGTTGAGAGTCTTCCTTTTAGGAAAACGCCTGGCCATACCAAAAAGCCATCGGTAAGCCTCGCCGGCTTCCGCCCAATGACCTCGGTGTTCGTAAATCGCGGCATGTTTTTGAGTCCATTGAACTACTGTGTTGACCTCGGGGAGTCTGTTCGCTGCGCTCAATGGTGGTATCAGACTCAAGTAGATGCTTTCTAGGCCTCCGAAGCCCACAGCCTGGACTTTCTGCGCCAATCTAGAAATCGTATCATGGTGAAGAGAAAACAAATCCCACCGAGGACTGGCCGCTTCGATGCTGGGTTCAACATGTTTTATGGTGGCTTGCTCGGATATGGGTTTGCGCATCTTGTTCGCCAACGAGAACATGAAATTCGAGAAGATGTGTTGAGCTAATAGTGTCTGTAATGAGTCATATGTTTCCACCGCCAAACTTGCCGGCTTCTCTGTGCTGGCTTCGTTCTGGAGAACAAATGTAGGCCTCTGGTCACTAGGTGGAGGTGGAGACTCGCAGCATCTGATGGCATACTCGAAGTCATTCGAGGGGGTCTCGGCTGGAATGACGGACAGGAGTTCCTGGTCTGGCACCCACCAACGGAGGTCTTGTTCAAGACGCTTGGACGATGAACCAACCAGTCGCAAGCTGCGCTTTGGTGTTTCTCCCTTTGTTCGAAGCCATAAGTCGTCTTGTTTCATTATCGATGGCCCTGTGGCCACACTATCACCGGCAGGGTTGGTACATCTGATGTGGTAGATCCAAAGCGAGAGTGCGGCGTCAATCTCGTCAGCGAAGGCTGTCCAGTTTTTGCCGTGTTGCTCCACATGGAAATCAATCCAATCGCTCCCAATTGGCATTCTCCAAGAGAACTTTCCAGGAGCCTGGTTGAGATGTGGTTTAAACGTCCCAGAGAGCTCACCAATGGTGATCTCAATAGCCCTAGCAGTCGATACTGCTTCTCGACAAGCCAGGCCAGGCCAATCAGCGAGATTCCCCAAGTCACGTCGAAGTTGCATCACTTTGTGAGTGATAGAAGTAGGTGTCTGGCCATCTCCGGTGGTTATTGACATGAGCTTGTGATCCTTTTTCGATGATAGCGACTTTTCATGCGCACAGAGAGCGTTCATCCAGTTACCACTTTGGGTGTCTTTCTGCCAGGAAACGTCATGGCAATCCTTTTCTTTCGTTTCAAGATGCCTGCCCTTTCCGGATGTTGGGGAAGATGATGCACTCATAAGACAAGACCCATCGTCATCTTTGGCCCATAACTTCAAAGCCAGCCAGTCCAACTCGTGTTCGGGGTGAATGGAAAAGCTTTTCGGAAGTGCCGCCAGGTTCTTTCGGATAGAAACCCTGATGATTGTCATGATGAAAGTGGCTATGAGTTGGCCTACTGATGCGGACCAATGCATCCCTCGCAAGCCCACGAATTGCAGTACAAAACCTGAGACTGCAAAGAAAGTCGCGAGTGAGGTAGTAGTCTCATGGCCGGTTCTACCAAAGAAAAGTAGTGGGTTGTCGTTTTGATTCGGCCCGGGGTTCTTGTCGTGTCTTTCATTGGAATTTTGGCCAGGAGTTCCGTCAGACTTTTGTTCCCAACTCTCGCTTCGACTGGAAGTTGTGATAGCTTTCTGGTGTTTCGCTGGGGTGATGGCGAAGGAACTGAAGGTTTGGTCGTTGACTGTGCCGGACTTTTGGAGCCAAATCAGCTGACAGGTCCGGCCCTTGGGACGATATTTGGTCTCATCCGTGCTTCTCTCAACCATGTGACCACATAAGAACATCCCCGAAACCAAGAGGAGGGTCCCAACTGCCGTGCAAGGAAAGGCGTAACTTTCAACATGCTCGCCGTCCTTACGCCAGCGCAGTCTCGGAAAGTAGGTGATGGAACCAAAGTAAACGATGACGCCGAGCTGAAGAATGACGCCAACCGCCGCAAGAGCTTGAAGCGTGGTGTGATGGAGGTGCTTACCGACATTGAGTGTCAGGTTTGGGGTATCTGTGTTTGTATTGCGGAAGATGAGAGTTCTTTTTCCATTCGGAGGACGTGGCTCCTGAGCTTGTGCGCTCGGTGTTGGTTGCATGCCTGGTCGAGCTTGCATGGACGAAGTGGTATTTGGATCTGGTTGATATTGCGTGGATGGAGCGGTATCTGGATGGGTGATCTGGCTACCGTCTATTGGTACTACAAAAGAACCCTCTCCTTGTGTCGCTTCACCATTCGCCTTTGACTTCTCTGGCTGGGGTTCTAGGATCTGTTAGTAACTAAATCGTTATAACTTGAATGCGAGTGGCAAGACAGACCAATGTGGAAGTACTTCGCTGGGTCCTGTTCAAGGTCCATTACACGTAGATCACGTTGACCAACTGAGCCCGCCTGGCTTACTCCACTGCACCGTCGCTCTCTGCTGGCGTGTTTATTTTCGGGGAAAAGAATGATAAACTCTCGTATAGGTCCTTTGCCCATGACTCGCACGATTTCCTGGCCACTCCAGAGCTCACAGACCTCGCCTGAAGTCGAAGACATCAACTCAGTCTCGGCCACTGCGCGACTTTCCCTTGCTCTTCCGATAATGGCTTTTAAAATCGGAGGACCACTGACGCGGATCGCGCTCACAATGATGGTGATGACACCAAGGGGTGCCATTGCGAGGATGACGTTATCGGCCCATCCAGTGGCCTGGCTGAGAAACTGAGTCGTAACTCGCTCACCAAAGAGAGCGAGGAGTCTATCGCCAGCGTTCTCGTCAGTACTAGGCCGATTGAGGTGAATTAAGAGAACAACGGGATACGTACGGGCCCAAGTCAGAAAACAGATTGTTTGCAAAGTCTTCGCCGGGGCCGGCTACAGCCCGGGCAAAGAGGGATGCCCCAATGAGAAGTCTGATAAGTATTAGGAAGGCCATGGCCGCCGTAGTGACTGTATCTAGGTATTTCCTGTTGATGTCAGGGGGAAGCTGGTAGGCAGGCTTGTAAACTACTTCATAGGAGTGAGCGTTTTCTGCTTTGGATCTTCTGGGGGGAAGATATAATTAGTACCTGGCCCTCCACGTTAGCCAGCCACTGCCACTGCCGTAAGCACACATTGCTTATGCAGTAGGGTGTGATCCTGATCTAATTGGTTTGAATTGACAGGGCTGCCGGGTGCGCTGTCCAGGATGGGCTTGAGTTTGGCGCTGTGGCCCTCAGTCCCCCATCGCCAAGGGGGTACAGTGGGTGCTTTCGGGGCTGCTCGTTAAGTAACTGAAGCTTTAAATGGCGATGTCGAAGCGTGCAAGGCACGGGGCAAGACCGCAAGTCACATCTTACGAGGGGTCTCGGATAGTCGTTGACTGATGTGTAGAGTCTTGAAATATGGATAGCACCCCATGTCTGGGATACCAGAGCTCCCAAGCTTCAAAGGCGGGGTAGGGCATTCCCAGAGCCTGATATCGATTGTTGAGATGTGTATGGGTTGTATGAACGGCCAAATAAGGCGCAGCCACTCGAATGAAAGCTGTTCATTTGCTTCGAGGGTTGACCGGCGTGGAGAAGACGCGACATGTTAGGCCAATGTGAACAGGGAATAGCCGCCACCTTTTCATGGGGGTTAACTTGAACAGGGCTTATCCAGCCAACCAGCTCACGTTTGGCAGATGACCTCATGGCATTATATATTTGTACTCCATGAACTTCGGGATGTCCCACCTTATTGGGTTCGCTGGCTTGGAAAGGCTCTTGAGTTTTAGTCACGGCTCTGGGGTGAGAGATGTGATGGTGTGAAGCAGCATACATGGCCTAAACTGCCTCGATACCTGTTGTAAGCTATCTTACAACTTTGCCGATGGTGTAATGGTTATTTTGTTCCACAGATGGTGTGTGAAAAAGCACCCCCCTTAGTTCGGGCCAAAACAATGAGCAAAAGTAGGCACTTAGCAAGGGTAATAGTAAGGCAACTCTACCAGAGAGCCATTGTCACCTCACCTCGTTTTCCTAGTTATTCTGTAATAGGTGCAATAAGCGCAGTTGCTATTTTTTTAAAAGCAGGAGAAAGAAGACTTTTTCATAACATTCCTCCACGGTTTTGACCCTTCTCTCTGTTAGCTACTTTATTGTGATATTTGTTGTCTCCTTAGTAACTCCTGAGAGCCTTACTACCTGAGACACTGGCTCCCATACCTGGGACTCAATGCTTGACACTTGACAAGCTTCAGCCTTGGCAATGCTGTGCGACCCTCCATTCCACGAGGCATACACCACTGGTGGCAGGCCTCATTCATCCCTTAATAATCCCTCACATCCATCATTCCTTATGATAACCCCACCTTCAGTTTCAGATCATCTTCTACCGCGATGCGTATCCTCTAGGCAGTCTTTGCCAATGATTGCATAGTCTATTTGAAGGCACAGCATGTCAGACCCTTTAAGCACAGCTGCCAGCGTCGTTGGCCTTCTCACAGCAGCCGCCCAAATCTCAAAGATACTCGCCAATGTCATCGATAAAGCTCGTCACGCGCCCGAAGAATGCGGTCGCATCAAATCCGAGGTTGACGATATCCGAAGTGTCCTTGTGACACTTCAACTGTACATCGTTGGAACAGAACGTGCTTCTCGATCGCGGACCTCTCTCATCATGGTCGAGCAGGTAGTTGCCACACTGGCGGCTTGTGTCAAGACATTCTCAGAGCTTGATGCCTTTGCAACGGCCTTGCAGAATGATTCCAACATGGAGATTCTTGACAGGCTACGCTGGGCAAGCAAGGATAAGGAGATCAAGGCAGTGGTTGTGCGGCTCGAATCCCACAAGTCTTCATTGACGCTGATGCTAACAATCTTGACCTGGTGCGCTATTGTACCTGCTTGCCTGCTATTTGATTGTTTTGCTAATGCTTCGTCTTTAGCCAAAGCCAAGATGATGCCGAAAACAAAGTTGATAGGCTCTGTGACCTGGTGGAACAGATGCTGTTGCGCGACTTGACTCTCAAAGAACGTCTAGTTGCGTTAGAGGAACGCAATGGGCTACAGGAACCGAAAGAGACGATAGACGCTCGGCTACATCGACTCAGCATCAGCGACACTGATGGTCAAGGAGAGACATCAGATCCCATCCCCGCCACCACCAAGCAACCGGAATGGCAGCGCAACTCCCACGGGTTCGCTTTTGAGGAAGTACTCATGAGCTCGAGAGCTTATCGAGTCGTCGCGAATGGGAACTCGGATGCCTTTTCTATCATCAGTGCAGCTGGGAGGACGGCCTCTTGGTCCATGTTATCCGGCCTCAGCCTCTCTGAAATCTCCCATATCGGCATCCAGGCTATCCCCATCTACGCTAGCGACATCACGAACGAGGAATGTTACGACTTTTCGGCTTCCGCTCCTAATGCCATACAGAAAGAAAGCCCGCAACCGTCGAGTCCCGGAAAGCTATCTCGACGTGACCGTCTGAAAGGCCTATTGAGAGGATTTCTGCCAGAAGGAGATCCTTTATCAGAGCCTTCACTTGCCGTCTTTGGCGTTCCGCTAAGAGAGAGCATCCTTTATGCCAATGCCCGGATCACTCTACTCGATGAACGCGGAGAATCGTTTCTCTTCGGGTTTATACCCACAGTCATCGCAGTAGTAGGCGTTTTCTTAAAGACGAAAGGTCAGTTTTGCGTCACACCAATGTTATACCCCTGTGTGCTAACAAAGCTATCCCCCTAGGTACCGAAGTTGAGGATATTTTCGCTGTCATCGGAAATCCGGTTCGAATGAGCAAGCTGCAACAGGACTTTGACTCGCCTCCAACATATGGCAAGAGTCTCGACTGGGCCCCATACACGGTTCACGACGCAGCTGGAATTCTTTTACGATACCTGAAGAGTCTCCCAGAACCAATAATCCCGTATGATTCGTATACCGAATGGACAGACAGCCTGTCACCGTTCACCGCTCGGGAACTGACCCCAGAAGAATTTAGGGAGTCGTGGTCGGTAGCGGCGCACCTGATGAGCGAACTGCGACCGCTTAATCGCCAGCTTTTTCTCTATATACTTGACATTCTGAAAGCGTTTGGATCCCGGTCTGAATACAACCAGATGACAGAACTCAGGTTGATCAGTGTCTTCCAGCCCTCGATAATCTCTGGGCCACCCAATGAGATGGACGCCGAGGCTCATCACACTGCAGCTAGTGTAGCGATGTTGTTGCTTCGTCACGGTATAGATGGATATATTTCAATGTCGCAAGCGAAACCACCTCTAATGGAGATAGTGTAAGTGGTCTAGGTTGCCATGTTGTACACCATTGGCTTTTGATGCTATGGTGTATAATAACGGCGTTTTTTTCCTATTATGGCCGGTGATCACTGGATCTCATTCATGATAAGGCAAGAATGGAATGGAACAAGATGAACCACTGTGCTGTAGCGCATAACATCCACGGAAACAATAGTCATCTACCAAGGACACAATGGTATACAGCAGCCACAGATCCTCGCTGTTGATACAAGGGAGAATGTAGGTAGTTACGCAAACTGCCAATGAAAGTTTGACTACCTGCTTGTTTAAGTAATTTCCATGTGGCTTCTCATAACCCGTTGGTGTGTCTCGTCTAGGCGTGTTTCTGATACCCTCAACTATCCCTTCCCTGAGTACGCTCGCCCTGAATCCCATCCTAGAGACGTCCACTCCGAATCAGCATGCCGCAGCCTTCCTTCCTCATCAAACCACCAAAGCCTCAGTGCGATGCCATCCCAGGTCGTGACCCCGAGTATCTGGCGCCCCTCCTTCCTCGGTCTCGCATCAGGCACCACGACGCAGTCCTGCTCCCACTGACGCGTAACGCCATGGCTAAAACCGGGCGAAACGGTGCAGACGATGGCGCCGGCGGCGTTAAACTAAAACACGAAGAGGGCGTTCGCAGCTTCAATGGCGGCTATTCCGGACCGCGGTCCCGCGGCGCCGCTGCTCGAGCAATACGAGACGTCTTCCGACACCCTCAACCGGCCCGTGCCAAAGCCGGAGTTGACAGTCTCGAGAGCTGTCCTTACGGAGTTGTCTTTAGCGATCCAGAAGACACGAAATAGATCGTCGGTGCCTGGCTCTGGGATTACAATTAGGTCGGCGCAGGGGTTCGCCCGTTGGGCGACATCCAAGTCCTCGGCACCCGTCGAGTAATCGACCCAATCTATGATCTCGTTCTTCACGGTCCTATTAGCCTCGAGTTTCTGCCTGGTAGTGACGGAAACGAGATTAAAGTCGCGGTTGATAAACCACACGGCCGCGGCCCCCTCGGACACGACGCCGGCGATGGGTGACACGGCCTCTTGTCCCGCGTAGGCCTCGAATTTGCTGGGGAGCGATGTCGTAACCCTGCTGTCGTCGGCTTGTCGGATGGAGTAATAGATGAGACAGCCTATCCTATTCGTGTCAGACTTGTCGGCAGCGATCCACCAGACATGAGGCTGGTCTGCTTCGACTGCCGCGGCGATGCTGCCTCCATGGGATGTCTCTGCCGCGTCGACACTGGTGCTGTTCAAGGGATGAGACCCTGTCGCCCAGTGACTGTCGCGATTATCAGCTATTTTCACGTCCCCGTTCGAATCGATCCAATATGCCTGTTCTTGTGAGCTAGAGGTGACAACGCATGCTATGGCGCCGCTTCCTTCTTTGGGAGTCCCCGTCAGAGGAATAGGCCACGAAGGCAGGCTATCTCTATCTTGGAGTGCCACACTGGTCATGGCGTCCTTGGCATTCATCCAGAAGAGTTTGACCATCTGCATGTTTGTAGAGGCATCCTTGCGCGAAAGCACAGCCAGGCCGCTGTGCCGGCCGACCGGAAAATCGACCTCGAAGACACGCCTGAAGCTCGCCCATGGAGGCTGCGTCTTCCATATCATGGAGGTCTCCTGGCCGACATAGATGCCACTCCACATGGGCCGAAGGACGAGCTTGAAGGCCCGGATGTTGCTGGGCAGCTGGGCCGTCTGCTCACCAGCATGGTTGGCTGTCACCGGAGTGGTTGTCTTGGATGTGTCAATACCCTTTGACCACAGGTTCTCATTACTGTCATCGTCGCTGATGGTTGTTTTCAACACAGGTAACAATGCCTCCGCAGGCAGGGTCCACTGGAACTCAAACTCAATCACACCAGAGGCGGATTGCTCGGCCTTGGGGTGGAAGTAGTCGATCACCACCTTGGTATCAGCCATAACAGGGACCGTAGATAGAAGGTCGGTCTCAAAAGTGACACGACGCCCCCAAAGGATGGCCAGAGGACCGTCGGGCTCCGTGTTCGTCCGCCCGCCCACGCCCATGCCCATATGGTGCAGGGTCGTCATCTTGGACTGTTAAGGCGTAGGGATGCTCAGATGGGCACGCTTCTTGCTCTGATGCAGGCTAGCCCAGTTGTCACTCCCCGGTTGCGTGTCGAGGACAAACTTCTTCGAGCCCGAGGTGCCAATGACCTGGACCATCAACAGATCCTTGACCATATCGGGTTCGCCATCGTACTCGATGGTAAAGTTGAGCATCTGCTCCACGAGATCCCACCGAACCGAATCACTTTTGACGGCCACTTTTGGTGCCTACCGAATGCTGATCATCACCTCGCGCCCAATGGCCATCTCGTTGCTAACTGGGGGAGTGAGAACCACCTTCATGGGGACGATGGTCACGCCCATCTCGTCCCCAACGTCGAGCTGTTCTAACAAGTTGTCCGTCTCGGTGAAGATCCCGTAATCAGCGCCCTCTGATGGTGTCATGGCGAATCGGTTCCGTGTCTTGGGAATGGGACGCCCCTTTGTCAGGTTCATCGCGTTGGCCTTGTATGCTTTATGGCAATCATTTACTTCCAAGGGACCCTTCCAGCTGAGCTCAAGAATTTTGCTAGGCCAGTTGTAGGCCAAGTTCACGTCCCAAACGTACTCGCGTGCCGAGAGCGTGGCCGACGCAATGCCCGCAGCTCGATCCCAATCGCTGATCTTGAGTGTGTCGGGATTCTCAACATCGTGTTCGGGGCTGGCCGAGGTCATGCGCATCCGGACCTGAACCTTACTGATACTGCTGGGAAGGAGGGATTTTGTGTTGTAGGTGAGTACCTTCTCAAAGCTCGCTGCTTTGTTGTGAGAAATTGGCACCGCCTGAAGAATCGGTGTGGCGTCTAGGAGGCTTTGGCTCGTCTCGAGCATCTTGACGAGCTGCAGTTCGTAGCGGCCGATATCCAGCAAGGAAACTCTCACAAGGCAACGCCTGGAGTTGGGGTAATCAACTGTCGCAGTGAGCCCAAGAGGCGGTGGCAAGTAGCCGTCGCTCTTGGTCACTTCGACGGCGTCTGACGGGAAAGAGGCGATAGAAAGCGGCTTGATGCCGTCTGGCGGATTCTTGTGTGTGAACACAGCAGTGACACGCACATAGGCTTGTGCTTCCGACGGGATAGACTTCTCTAGCTGTGCTGTTCCCAGGACATCTGAGTCGCTGGGCACGTTGACGGTCTTAATTATCGTTTTGTTGCTGGCAAAGTCTCTGACTGTTGATATCTCTACCTTCCAGTCTAGACGGACGTCATCCGCTGCTTTAGGTGGTTCAAGGAGGTTACTCGGAACACAGTGAGCCCACCTAATATCGACAATGGACGACTCCGGGGCTCTACATCGAGCCACCGGCAGCCCTTGGAGCTGGATTGAGGCCTTGAACTTGTCCGTGGCCTCAGCCTGCCTCTTCACGGCATCGTCGTGTTGATTCTCAATTTCCTCCTTCTGCTCCTCGAGCTTTTTGATCAGGGCCTTGTCTTCTTTGGTTTCCTGATCTGACTTGCCCGTAGCGCTCTTGATAGTGGAGATAACCTTAGCCAGCAGCTCGATCGTGCCCGTCACCAACAGCGCGTCGAGGAAGAGGTCAGCCGAGATGGCGAATGTGAAGGCACTAACAGCTGGACCGGCTACTGCTAGGAAGAAGGAGCCGATTTCCGGCAAGGCGCGGGGGATGTTGTTGAATATCCTCTCGAACCATCTGCCGATCTGGGATGCCACGTCGCGAATCCACTTGATGGCCTTAGCCCCCTTGCACATCAGGGTGGCGATGGCCTCCGGCAAGAGATGTTTGACGCCGACATAAGTCATGATTTTCCCCAGCATTTCACCGTCACTCAGGACACGGTCGACGATGGCCATGCTGCTGCCTAGCGCCGACTTGGTCAGCGCCTTGAGGAGGGACTCGTGCTTGGCAGGCCCGGACAGCTCAAAGGGCAAGTCACCAATGTTGAACTCGAGTATTTCGGTGTTTCCCATCATGACCTTGCACCCCCACTTAACCGAGAGGTGCAGCTTCTGGGTCGCCTTGTCGTATGTCTTGTTAGACGTCTTGAGTTCAAAGACGGCCCGTGTCTGCACCGCCTTGTTGAAGACGTTCTTGACGATGACGCCGCAGGGGTCATTCAGAGTCTTCAAGTGTATGGCCTCTTCGAGGTCAAAAGGCAGAGGGTTCACGAGACCCCATCGGTCAAAATGCAGCCTTGATAACTGGCACTGGATTGGTCTCCAGTCTCACTTTGATATAATCAAGGCCAATCTCAAACGGCACACACCCTTCAGGGAGGTCCTGCTGCAGCGTGCCCAGGTTGAAGGCACCCAAGACGTCGTTGAGAGTAAGTGCCTCTGATGCTGTCAGGATGAAGTCGATGCTCTTCTTGGGAGTCAGAGCGGGAGTGATGGTAGTGGTGGTGGTGGCGGTGGTGGTAGATACAGCCTGCGACTGGTATAGCAGCACTCCCTTGAGATCAACCTTCCCGATTTGGACAAGGCCTTCGAGGCGGAATACCTTGGACAAAGCCTCAGGGGAAGCTGGAGCACTCTTCCAGTCGCCATCCTCACCCAAAGAGTCTTTCTTGGCTAGTTCGTCACCGTCTCTATTGCCACCGTCCTGTCGTTCAACCTTCTCGTAGTGTAAGATCAGTTCCTTCAGCGTGACACTCTTGCTTAAGTCTGCGCCTGGGATCTTCTTCTCCTGACCCCTGGCAATACCAATCTTGGCCAGCTTCATCTCCGCCTTTTGCGTCTTGATGTCGTAGCCAAACTCCAGTGCCGCCTCAAGCAAAGTCAAGTCACTGACAACAGAGTCCAAGGCTGAGCCTTCAAACATGGTAGGCAAGATGCCCAGATCAGCGAGGAGCTCGGGCATCTTGACGCTCTTCGCAGCGCGGGCACCATCGCCGAGGCTAAGGCTGAGAAGATGGTCCGAATGAGAATGAGTATACTGGAGAGACGCGCGGAGACCACAGTCCAGGCTCGCCGTAGCAGAGAATGTGATGTTTTTCATGTTCCAGCTGATCAAGAACTCAACGGGCTTCAGCTTCAAACTCCCCAGGGCGAAAGTATCCTTGCGTAGACAGACCTGGAGTCCGATGACCTTGGCCTGGTTGCCTCCCGAGTTCGTATCTGAAGCTACTGTGAGCTCCAGCTTCGTCACATCAATAGTTGCTAGCTCCTCAAGCACAGGAACATCCTTGAAAAGGTCAGGACTGCCACACAACGCTGCCACGCGTGACAGGGATATGCCCGAAGGCGAGGAGACCCGGAAGAAGCCATCGTACCCACGACTTGGCAGCGCAAAGGAGGCGGTATAACTCAGCGGATTTTCATCCTTTGCGGTAGTAGCCTCTTCGACAGTGAATGTCGCCTCGCCTCTAGCGCGGAACTCGTCCCCGATCCTTCGAAGCGACAGCCGCACGTTGCTGACATCGAGTGTGCCGGGGATAATGGAGAAGTCCTGGACAAAGAGACTGCAGGCCCAGTCTGTAAACACCCAACTTAGTTCTGAGTCCTCTTTGCGCTGCTCGATAGACAGCGACAGATGACTGGCCCGAATCTTCTCGGTGAGCTGGTCCAAGATAGGAATATTGTTTGTAGCAACGGACAAGACGTTGTCCATGCCGACGGCGGCGCATATGTCCGCGATAGGGACACCCGTCTCTTCGGTCCAGGAGTCTCTGTGTGTGCCGTCTGTGGCATCCACAGCCAGCGTGTAGATATAGTCTTCGGCTGCAACCAGTGGCATTATCCGAAAGAGAATAGCGACAGAGGGGCTACCTCCCTCTGTGGCTTCCATGGATGAGGGGGAGTTCGGGGTGCATTTTTTGGACACTGCAAACTGCAACCGAACTTGCAGGCCAGGGCGAGGGGGACCAGGCCCCAGGGGATTCCAAATGGACACTTGCACCGAGGCTTCCTTGACGTTGGCCCTAAACTTTTTCGGTATGGGGAGATAGTCGATCCAGTCCTGGAACGCAGAGGTGAAAACGTAGATGCTGGTCAATTGAGTCGAGTTCAGGCCCGGTGTGGACTGAGAAAGGGTAAACCCGACTTCCTGCACTCCTTCATTGTTCAGGTAGTCAAGTGACGCCTTTAGCTCATCTGGTTTGTCTTTGATCGAAGGAGCCACGCCTCCCTTTCTTACTGGCACAGAGGCCTTCAAGACGACGTCGGCGCGGTCTTGGCCCAGGAGGGCCAGTGCCATGTCCCTGAGACCGTCGACGGATGGCATGGTCAACTTGAACTGGAGCGTGGCGGCAGCCGTATTGTCCGCCACGTCGGTTATGCTTCTGCCCTCTGGAGCGGCATTCGGGCTGATTTCCGAGATCATGCTCAACTTAATAGACTTGCCGTGGGCAGAGAGGTTCACGCTTGATCTGAGAGCGGCAGTCATGTTGCGTCTGCCCACGTTCTTCAACTCAATGATGGCATCCTCAAAGGTGAAGCCAAGCCCGGGGAGTATGTCGATCACCTTTCCCGGCGCACTACCAATAGCTTCGCTACCTTCAGTCTTGTTACCGACATTATGAGGTAGCGCAGCTGACAAAAGATCTAGATCGTCGTCATCGAAGGCGTCCTCGTGAAGAACATGGACCACGTCCGAGTCGTCGAGCTCAACTGGCTGCTTCAGGAGCCGTGGCAGGATGGTGTTGGCGTTGGCAGCAAGCAACTCCTTGACACTGATATCGCCGAGCAGAGTAGCTAGCACGTCAAGGACCGTCGACATGGCTCGCGGCACTGCCGTTCTTGTCGGGAGTTGCCTGTCAAGGTGGGACATGTACTCAGCCAAGCCAAGTCTCGCGGTAGGCTTCTCCGCTGGCTCAAGGGATAAGCCGGCGGTGCGCATGAGCCGGACAAGTTGGGGTTCGTCGCGGATTTGAAAGTGTGTTGCGGTAGTTCCGTTGTTCTGTTGAAAGACACCCCAGTGAAAGACGACGTGTTGGGCGTCGTTCAGTTTGTTCTCGTGAAACCAGGTGTTCTGGCCATCCGTCAGGGTCCAGAGCATGTCTTTGCCGTCCGCGGTGCCAGATAGGGGCACCTAGTTGGCGTAAAGGACCGTCTGGGTGCGCGCAACCGCATTCGTGATTTGGATGCAGTTGGCCGTTCCGTAGCTGAGTCTTTCCGTGATGTTCACTTCCCAGGAGTTTCCCTGCTGCTCCAGAATGTCCGTATGCACCACCCTGTGCCGGTTTTTGACCAGGTTGTTAACGAAGAGGTAGTAAACGTCGTTGGTCAGTGGCTGCAGGTTCGCTGGCTGAATGGTCATCTCCCTGGTGACGGGGGCTTTGGCAAGGTCGCTCTTCTCCATGGCGGCGTGCATCATCCGTATAGCGTCCTGTTGGTTCGCGTTCTGTGTCGGGTCGATGTCCACCTCAAACACCATATTGGCATCTGTATGACGATCATAGTCGTTGGCGTTGTTGATGCCCTGGGAGTTACGCCCCGAGAGCGAGATGAAGCTATAACCCACGCCTGATTTAAGGGCTGTGATGGTCAGTCCGGGGCACAGGGCTCCCAGATGCGGAGGAGGCGGATGCTCGGTTGAGATGAGGCTGTCTATAATGTTGGCGTTGTTCAAGTTTCCTACCCAGTTCTGAGCGAGGGCCTGGGCGCCTGGGATCGTGTCTCTCATGACGGTCACGTCGTTCTGTGACATGGCCGCCACCTCTAACACATGGCGGCACAGCGGCAAATCAATACTGTTGGCGCTGGTGACATACAGCCGGGCTGCTCTGCGTTGGTCCTTCAGGGCCATGTTAAGACCGATAATGGTCTCCACGTTTGGGTGAAAGAAAGAACCGTTAGCGCTGACGACGTAGGAATCCGACTGAAATCTATTAAAGAAGGCGCGGCACTTGGCGATCCGTAGGGAATGGTGTAGGTCCTCGGACCAGCCCGTCTCCCAAAAGCTGTCCCAGTGGGCTTTTTTCCCGAGAGCGCTCCAATTGTTGCCGAGTTCCGTCGGGGCGTTGCGTGTTTCACGGAGTTCGAATAGTTCATCAGCATCGGCCGACACTCGTGGCTCTAGGGCCATTTTTTGGTAAAAGTCGTTCATCACGGCTTGAGGGTTGAAGGTGAGTCCCAGGTTTGGCGTGTTTTGCGGGATCTCATTGACCAGCCCATTGGCGAAGAACAGAACCGCTGCCGCGCGGTAGATGCGCTGCCTCTCAATGAGCTCCTCGTAGAACTGCAGAATTCTCGCTAGATCTGCCCCAGGCTGGCGCCTAAGAGACGCTCGCATACGCTGGGAAGCAATACGAATCGACTTTTCAATCGTGCCATGGGCAACCAGCCCGGGACGGTAGTTCATAGCAAATCTCAGGTGCACAAATACGCGGCATTCAATGACAACCTCTGGGGCCCATCGTGGCTGCAGTAGTTGGCTTGTATTGAACAGCATTGAATCTAGGATGCTCCCGTGATGCTGGAGCTTGTATACCGAGAAGTGAGGGATCGTCGGATTGTGGTCGAGGCTGACCAGCTGTTGAGGATATGGCCCCCTGCCCGGTTGCGGCCACATGGCGTCCATGCTGAGCGAGATCTGCTCTGCTGAGCTGTCGCCAGTGAGAAATATGGGGTTCTGTGTGTATGTTGCCAGAACGATGCTACTGTGGTTCTTGCTGCTTGCATTAAGGGCCAATGGTGCGTTGTACTGCACCGGTTGAGCCGCATGAGGACCGGTGTACTCGCAAATGTTGGGAAGGCCAGGATACACCAGCCAGAGGTTGCCAATTAACGGCTGAGCAGGCGCTGCTAGACCGCCCGGAAAGCGTTGATCTGCTTCCAAGATGGTTTGGATGCTGTTGAGGTGGTAGTTGGGTGCGTAAAGGGGCGCATGCCACTAGTTGTTCCCCTGCCGGTTCCAGAGCCATGGCTGCACGCTTTGGAGGCCACCGTAATGGTCGTCGTCTGCATGTGTCAGGACAATGCCTTGAAACTCGACGTTACCAAGGAGAGTCTTCACGGCAGACCGGAGATAGTAGTGGTAGGGGGCTGGGTCGTTCCCGTATGCCGTGAAGTTGTACGGCCCAGCATCGATCAGGATGAACCTCTGGACATTGTGGGCGTCTGTGTGCTCGAGAATCAAGGCATCACCACGACCTGCATACACAACGTGCAGAATGGGCTCAGGGGCAGCCATCGTGGCACTTTAACTTCAAGGTGTGTGTAGCTGAGAGTTGGATAAAGGTGAGGAGAAGGGAATGGAAAGATGTGTCCCTATCAGCCCGGGAATACAGTGCGATAGAAATCTGGAAAGAGCAAAGGGGGGGAGGAATGTGAGGCCACTTGAGGCGCCCCCTTCTCTGCCTTGGCGACCCGTGTGACTGATCACCAGAGGACCCTTGTTGTTATGTCCCATTCGGTCCTCTCTTTTTTTCTTTTGCGCCCTCAAAAACAACGCCACGAGCACCCTATGAGGGGTATTGACGCGACAACGGGATAGGCCGCGTCTGGGCTTTCCTCTCCCGTCGATAGCACTATAGTTTATTAAGCCACTTCGGTTCAGCTCAATGCAACAACGCACTGCGTGGCTGGCTGGGCCTCGCAGAATAGAGGGTCGCATGCCATTTCCAAGACTAAGCTTGTGAAGTTTCAAACGGAACGTAGAGAACATTGAATCTCAGGTATGGAGGCCAGTGGCTCTAGGGTAGTAAGGCTCTCAGGGATTATGAAGAATTGCCGGGCTGAGACGGATGAAGTTGACAATTTCTCTACCTATGCGAAGTCAAAGACAGGGCTCCAAGTCTACTTAGCAATTGAAATCCTGCTCTTATTACTAACATTCCTCTATAAAGCGCCTGAATCCACATCTATTCAACCTCCGAGTTTATCCCTGATTTAAACGCTTCCCTCATATGTGTAAGGAACAGCGTACGTGCACCTCGCATTTTCTCTGCACCATCCATGGAAGACGAGAATATCACCAGCCTCGTTGCTCGTCATGCCTCCAGGAGCCTTGAGGCCAAAGTCGGGCGCCTCAATCAGAGACTCCTCTGCTCGCTCGTATGGGCCGGTAAGGCTCTTGGAGTAGGCATAGTTGACGTCATACCCGGGGTCTGTGAAGAGGTGTGTGCTGAAGAACAGGACGTAGACGCCGTTCTTGAGCTTGGCAATGTTGGGCGCCTCAACAAGAGGGCCATCCAATTCTCCGATGCGGTCGAGGATTTGTGTGGGTTCGCCGATGAGTGTCTTGGCGTCGTCTTGGATCTCCTGGATGAGGATGGGTGTACCGCCGGTTGGGCCGGTCGCATCTCCTTCGTACTTGAAGATGACATAGTTCTTGCCAGAGTCGGGGTCCTTGAACCCTGATGCGTCAATGACGCCGTGGTATCCTTCGGGAGCGCAGATTAATGGCTCTTCATCGTGCTTGTATGGACCCACGGGGTCTTCAGAACGGGCCACACCGATACAAAACTGGCCATCGCTCTGACGTCTTCCTGAGAAATAAATGATGTATTCCTCATCGTTGAGGCGTCGAATATCGGGTGCCCAAAAGTTTTCGCCGTTCGTCCAGCCGTTTTCTGGTAGAAGATCGTAGTCCTTTACTGACCACTCTCCCTCTAGAAGATCGCTGGTCGTCGCGACCTGAAGATGTCTGCCGTTGCCCTCGGTGGCGACGGCGACCCAAGAGCCATCTTCAACCTGGATAATGGAGGGATCAGGAAAGTCGAGGTCGACGCTGGGCGCAAGATCTCCTTCGTGCTCGGCGATCAACTTGAAGGGTGTTCGAGGGAGACATGCTGCTCCAAATGCCGAATTCACGGCAGCGCCGAGAAAGGTCCAAAAGATTGCCCGAGACGCCATTTTCGTGTTTGATAGAAATGAACTCGATAAGTCTGAAGCAAAAAGTCCCACATAGCCCACGACCTTCAGGATTATATACCATGATGTCCTCCCATAGCCTCATCCATCTGCAATCCTGCGTGGCTTAGCGCCCAGAAACCAAGCCGATGCAGTCAGCAAGCAAGCAAGACCTCTATTCGGGGGCATCAAGCGCCGAGGGAATCTGATTGGATAAGATATGATCAACGTTGCGACTGACAGGGCTGAGCCGTGGGTCCCATCATGTCATCTCACGGGCCAGCGTTTCATGAGGGGAGCATTGACATGGCAAATGCTTAAACAGGTTTGATCATGCGCTGAAATTAAGGCATCATTTGCCGATCTGACAAGAAAGGAGATTAAGGTCTCGGCGGCTTTGCCCAGTTGGTGGATCATTTTAATTTGGATCACGATCAGCGACGGATGCCAGGGTCAAGGTGAATTTGATTCGATCTCTAATTCTGGGTAGGCCGATCTGAGGTGAGAAATGATCGACAACTCCACTAATCAGGGTAAATTAAGAACGGGTGCTAGATGGTTTGAGAAAGCTGACAGGACTCTACTGGGAAATAACCAGATTATTACCCGGTATTATAGAATATTCTTCTCGTTACCCCTTCATGTCTAAGGCTCGTTATCTTATGCGCGTATATGTGAGCGACACCTCGTCGATGGGCTTGGGAATAGCTACATGGTATCCCGCCCAGGTCACACCAGCTTGCTCGGCCGTCATCGCATCTACGAAGTGTACCAGAATCTGGCCACTCACTCAGCCTATTAGATAGAATGATGTATAGCTATTGTCTCATGTTGAGATTGCACATCGTCGAAGGGTTCTGTGGACATGGTCTCGACTTCCGGTGTCACTACCGATTGTGGGGGTGGGCACCCGATGACTTCTCAGCAGGAACGGATAGTAAACAATCAGCTCTACTACTTGTCCAGCCAGGAACAAGCCAGAATAGTGACCAAGCTTGAATTATGTTACCGGATTTTGAATGTCGTAGTAGAAAACGTCAGCCGAATAGTATCTGTCGGTTCACGACCAACATGTGTCTATTGCAAATACGGATTTGCTCTACTCGGGACTTAAGGGGTTTATAGGAATAAAGCGTCAAGAATGCTGATATGACGAGCAAAAGCATCTTGTTGGCCCTTTATTATAGCTTGATTTCGGAAGCCTCTCCGAAGAGGTTAAGCTATCCCACCAAATCCCACCAAAGGCGGTTTCTCGCCGTTTCGAAGGTGTCCCTCTGATAGTACTTGACATCCTCCGAATGTTAGCCTATGTCGCTATCTCTCTGGTTCGTATTTGGTACGAAAAGGAAATCAACGAGATAAAGGAAATGATTTGCCAGGTTCTAAGTAAGCATGCATATCTTGAAATGAAGCCGCTTCGGGGCCTGTTCCACCGGGTGGCTCGGAATCGGGTCCCACAGAAGCCTTTGACAGTCGGCTTCCTGTCTACAACGTGAGAAGCAGTATATACCGAGGGTCAAGTGCGGTCCGTAAAAGAAAAACAGAAAGTCATTTCATTCAGAACTGCGGTAACAGCAGCGTTTCATAATGACTACCAACGCTCCTCAAGACTTTGCTTCCAAGTATACAGACGCCAACTTGGCCGCAGATGCGACGCCCTACAACCCGGAACTTCTACGCAGCCTAGTGCAGCAACTAGAAGAGGTGGATAATGGGCGCATAAGTCATATATCCCCTGCAATAATTGTCAGTGAAGCCATATTCGGCCCCGTTTCGAGTACTGACCTGTTGTAGGCAGTGATGCTCTGTGCTCAGCGACGTGGAGACGCTGTGCCCAAGCTCTTTCGCGATCTTATCCAACAGAGAAACGACGAGCAGAAAAAATCACTGTATATTTCTTTCAGGCACGCTCTGAGCATTACGTGGCCTTTCGTTGGGTTGCCGAACTGCGTGCCTGCATGCTTGGGCTTGGTTAACGAGTTGCTGGAGCGTGGCATCGTCATGAACGGAGAGATTGATAGGTCAGACAGAATTCACACTTGGAGAACAAGAAGAAACTTATAAGAGACGAGCTGACATGGTTAATCTCTAGAAATCTGCTCAACGAGGCCGACTGGTTGGTCAAAGGCAAGCAAGACAAGCCGTCTACCGCGTTGTGGGAAATTTTGAAGTTGGCAGCATGATAGCCCAGTTCTTCCCAGAGATTTGTATGATTGGTTTTTCAACACTCCGAGTACTGTCTTGACTAACTAATTCCCAGCACATGTTACCAATGCAGCCGTTTGGGGCTTCCTGGTTGGAGGCTCTGAACACTTGCAGGGCCTTCCGCTTAGTGAATTGACCATCGCGGCGGCCATTGTGGCAATGGGTGCTACTAGGCAGGCTAAAAGCCATTTGAAGGCATCCCTAGGGCTTGGTATTCCATCCAATGTTGTGCAGGGCGTGTTGTCCGCGGCAGAGAAGGTGGTAGCTTGGAATGGCGGCAAACTTGCGGGAGACACTAACGTTGAGACATTGGCAATCGAGGTTGAGGCTAATCTCAAGAAGCTAGGGGCCGCCTGATTATACACATGGTTTGTTGACTAGTTACAATGTATAGTCTGGAAAGATTTGCTGGACAAACGATTCAACATCTTCCCACAACACCGTAGGGTACTCCAACGCCGGGAAGTGTCCACCGCGCTCATGCGCCTTGTAAAAGACCAGGTTTCCAACCTTTTCAGCCCAGGACTGTGGCACTCCAGAGTTATCATAAGGGAACCGGCTGTATCCCATCGGTTTCTCAATGCGAGGAGCTACGGCGGGTTCTGGATATAGCGAGTAGGAGGTCTCGCGGTAGGCGTAGAAGCTTCGTGAGATGGTTTGGGTGAGATGGTAGGTAGAAATGTGCGTTAGAATCTGGTCCAGTGTCAAAGTTTTTGATGGGTCGGTCCATGCGAGGAACTTCTCCCCGATCCACGCCAAGAGACCGACGGGGTTGTGGCTCAGGACAAAGCCGAGAGTTGCTGGCCTGGTACCTTGCTCTAGGGCATAGGCCTGCTTTGTGTTGACAAACTCTTGTGATCGAGCCAGAACTTGGCGATCCTGGAGCGTGAGGGAGGTGTCATTCTGGGGGTCTGGCACACCCGGAGGTTGAACACTGGGGATAAAGTTGAGATGCACCGCTGGTGTTGTTAGTTAGAGCACTGATCGACTCCAATTCCTCACTTACCCTTGCAACTGGACGACTCCAAGGCGAGGGTTCGGGCCACGAATGATCCAATGTCGCCTCCTTGAGCCACGTAACCCTTGTCAAATCCAAGACCCAGAAGTAAGCCGTCCATCACGGCCGATGTGTTGGCAATGCCCCAGTCTGAG
This sequence comes from Fusarium protoensiforme, assembly GCA_011320165.1. Taxonomy (NCBI): domain Eukaryota; kingdom Fungi; phylum Ascomycota; class Sordariomycetes; order Hypocreales; family Nectriaceae; genus Fusarium; species Fusarium protoensiforme. Next base: position 106,599 of record JAANQP010000101.1, read on the forward strand.
CCAACGGGCGGACCAGTCGAAAAGGTAAATCCTGGAAGCGACGGAACTATCAAGTGATAGGGACTCGAGTCTGGATCGTAACGTGACTTGACAATGTCTAGTATGTCCATGAACTCTAGGAAGCTGCCTGGCCAGCCATGGAAGAAGGTAATCGGGATGGCGTTGGTCTTTTTAGAGAAGAGAGCCATGAAATGAACTTGTAGCTCAGTAGTGTCGACTGTAAGATTCGTCATGAAATGAGAGTGTCGGTTAATGCTCGATTCAACATCTCTCCATGAAAACTCATCTCGCCAATGCTGCAGAGCCATGCTCATCCATTTGTGGCCCACGCCAAATCGGCGGTCGGTCTGTGAGTTTTCCCAAGTGGTTTGGAAGTCTCGCTGCTGAGAAATCTCTTTCTCGAAGCTTTCAACCACGCTTTGGGGGATACTGAGTTGTGTTGGTTGGATGGGGATGTGGACGCTTGGGGGAAGATGGCCCCATGGTACTTGGCCACCAATGCAGGGGGCTGCTAGAAAGACAAGGAGAGCTGCAATTAGCTTCATATTTGCCATGACTGATTATTTATGCTGATTCAATTTCCAGAGGAGGAATGTCTTTATATACACATGGTACACCGGCAAGAGCAGAAGTGTCCGAAAACTTGCCGCAATTAGTTTCCGAAGGAAGTGATCGTCTAATTAAGAGGATTCACGCGCCAAGACACAAAGACTCCGGAAGGATAATCCCTGGTCTTAAAAGGGACCATGACATCAGTGGTGCATGCACTCTTAGGGGGGGATTTGCACCTTGATAGATATGGATGCTATTCCCAGCCCGGAGTTGCAATGCCTTTGGCTGTATTGGGCCCTGTATCTTGTTGGTCCACTGGTGCTAGATGTAGCTCAAATTTTACTAGATTGGCTCTACTCATGGTACAAACGACAATACAACGAAATGAATCGGGGAGGGGGGATTATTCCAGCGTGGAGTTGTCATGACAGGTACAACCATGGCTCTGCATAAACACACTTCTCTTATGAAGAGCTTTATGCCGCTACATGAACTTCATGACGCGTTGCATAACAAGGTTCTGCACAAAAAACCCAAGATCGGTTCTTTATAGTTTGACTCTGCAGCAGGACCAGGCCATAAAAGAGCCTCTGCCCTCTGGCTGCCTGAAGACTAAAACCTCTCCTTCCATTGTCTGATCTTGTTTACAGATCATTCCTCATCACACTCGTCAACCCTGGCTAAAAACACGGTACCAAAAACATCTCCCTCAGTCCAACTTGTAGTTTCAGACACGCTGAAACCATGACTCCGACTCACGCCATCATCAATGATGCTCACAAGCTCGACAAATGGCCCCAAGCCAAAATCGATCAGGAAATCCTCGATGAAATCAGTCGCCATAACCATGGGATAGCTGAGGGCTTTTTCGAAAGGTTCTTCAAAGACTCGCCTTGGGACAGACTACTCACAAAACACGTCGACCCCCTACGACGCCATTTCATACCTCGCCTACCAGAATCCGAGGAAGAGCTCGACCTTCCAGGCACATCGTACCACTTCCTTTTCTCAAGTACTACAGAGTATAGCTGGTCCAAGGTCCAAGTTATCGGACTTGAGCTTGATGCTGAGTATCATGACCACGACTCTGGCTTTGTACAGCTCTACAAGTACGCCCGGCAAGTCTTCAGAAGCCAGCCAGCCCGTCTCTTTCTGCATGGAATATACATCTTCGGGCTCATCGTGGAACTTTGGGTGTTTGATCGAGCTGGAATGTATCGTTGCCCCCCTTTGGACCTGCGAGACGACCCAGGACGACTTGCAGACATATTTACCAGGTACTCACGCTTGAAGGACGCTGACCTTGGTATCAACCCGATCCTCCACACCGACAAGACAGGGACGTACATCTTGGCCAAGGGAGAAAATCAACTCGAACCGGGGGTTTCCCAGTTTTATCTGGAAGGCGAACCTATCGCGTCCCCTAAGGACATTGTGAGCACCCGACCCACGTGTTACCGAGCGAGAATATCGACTTCGACAAGACCCGAATTCGTCGTCAAGTTCACATGGAGCTCAGACGCTCGTCGTTTCGAGAAGACCATGCTGCGACTTGTCAAGAAACGTAAAGTCAGTGGCGTGATGCAGATGTTCAGCCACCAAGAGGTCAATTTCATCGGGAGTCCTCGCCAAGGTATGAGGTTTCCAGCGGTCGAGGGTCCAGGCAGAGTGGACACACTCCACTTGGATTTAGAATGCATGGTTGGTTATCCACTTGGTCGCCCACTTGCCCGGTTTCACACGATTGAGGAGTTCCTTCGAGGTTTCCGCGATGCCATCGCTGGGTATCGGTCGTTGCACCTAGATGGCAAGATTCTCCACCGAGACATATCACCGAATAATATTATGCTTGCTGAGGTCAGGAAGGAAGGGGAGCCATGGGGATTCCTGATCGACCTTGATCTGAGCATGGAGCTCGCCGTTAGCCCAGCCCGACCTGATAAGATTATCGGAACCAAGGCATTCATGGCCATTGATGTGATGGAGCGCAGACAACACACATACCGCCAAGATCTAGAATCTTTCTTTTACGTGTTTCTGTGGATTGCTATCTGCGGTGGTGATCGGAAGTTGCCCTCTGGTAGTCGGCTTCAGCGCTGGCTGGTCGGAGACTGGAGTGACTTGGCGCAGAAGAAGATGGAGGATATGGAGAATGGCAACTTTGCTGGGATCGTGGCCGAGTTTAAGCCCCAGTTTAGAGGTCTAGAGTGTCTGGCTTATAGCCTGCGTGATGCTCTCTTCAGCGAAGGACCAGAAGTTGGAGATGAGGGGGCTGAGGAACTGTATTCTGCTTTCTTCTCTGCAATCGACGAGGCTTTGATCCTCTGAAGGTCTACCATGAAGTGGACTGCTAGCTACTGAATTGAAAATTCTCAAATTGACTCAAGTCTCCCACCAAATAGACCCATGTGCAACTTGCTTAACTCCAGACGTCACCTGAGCCCATCTGTCACGCGCTCCAATATGTCTCCAACATGGCCTTGACAGTCATTGGCTGTATATCAGGGAACTTGGCGTTGAGCTCTCCTGGAATATAGCATATTTCTTCATCAGCTGTCCACCTGGAGAAAATAGCCATAAACCACTGAAACCGAGGTTTGGGGAAGGTGGCGTAACATGGAATCTGCGAGGGCAGCTCCGTCAACTCTCCCTTTTCCAGTTTCTCGATGGAATCATGGAAAACTTCAAATTTAGACCCTACACCTTAAAGTCAGACAAGGTTGAAAACATGCCATGGAAAGAAACTTACCCGTTGTGTTTTCGGCCAAGTCGACAAATTCTTTCCAGGTGATAATGTCACCCGCAATCTTCGTGGTTTCAGGCCACTCGTCAAGGTCCATAGCTGCCACGACGTATTTGGCAACGTCAAAAGAATATGTCACCGTGAAGCGGGCATCACCATCGCCTGGAATAGCTGCTGTCCTCCCGGCAATGTCGATACCGAAAGGAGAGGGGCGGAGGTAAGACTTGATATGCGGCTGGCCCCAGTAGTCTAGAAAACATCCGTTCTGGAAGAGTGTCCACTCGAGAGAAGACTGTCGCAGGGTTTCTATGGCTTGGAAGTAATGGGACAGAACTGGAAGCTCTTTCACGGCGCTGCATCTCATTAGCATATTCCCGAAACTCGGATATGCATGCACAGAGTTTCACTCACTCCTTGGGATAGTTGATCGCAAATGCGCTAGGCACAAACCGCTTGGTGTGGACAGACGCCTCAGACGCCTTGATGAGATTGCCTTGTCCAATTTCGAGGGCATTGCCTTCATAAGGCAAGCAGCAGATGACAGTATGAATCTCATGGCGCTCGAGAACCTCGGCAAGGGAGGCAGCATCTGAATAGTCGACTGTCACTGACGTGACATTATCACCACTGCTTGGCACAGTCTAATGTTTCGTGTGGTTAACTAGTTTTCCTGAATTGATTACAACATGTTTGGTGGGCAATACTGACGCTTCTGGTAAGGAGAAATGGCTTATGACGGGTCTGGGATTTCAAGACCTCCAGAATGGTTTTGCCCACCTTGCCCGTTCCTCCAGCTACAGCGATATTCACCATGATTGTTTTCCTGGGGGGTTGATTCGGGGCACTTGAAGAGGAAATGGGAAACTGGGAACTTGGAGAGCAGTGGAAAGGGAGAGTTACATTAGTCCTTGTCCACGCCTTATATGAGAACAAATGAGCCAAAGTCAGGTGATCCATGCCCACGACGAATAGTCTTAAATCCGGTACGCTGACAATTAAGTCCGAGCATGGCTCGTATTTTTGTCTCAGCGGGGCGCCATCAAACCATAATAAAACACCATTTCTCACAATATCAGGCCATAGTTTCTTGGATGAAAATAATTCTGAAAGATATAACCGAATGAGCGAAACATCTCAGCACGAGATTCTGGCCTCTACTTTACACTATTCCTAGATGCTCTAGTCATCCCAGAGGCCTAAATGTGTGCATAGCTTGGCTCGATATGCCAGTACTTGTCGAAAAGGCACCCAGGATCGTACTTGGCCTGTCGATAACTCGTTAGCCATGTAACTGATGTCTGCCCGGCTGATTGAGATGATAATACCTTGAGCTTCTGGAGACGAGGATAATTCTGGCCCCAGCAATCCTCGGCAGTTTCGTTTGGCATGGACCCGTTGGCCCACACTCCCAGGTCTTTGCCCCAGTCTTGGATCTGCTGTTGTCGAACGAGCTGGTTGCCCTCGTGTACCCACTCGAGTGCGGTCGCATCGTGGCTTGGGTCGTTGTGTCTGACAAATGTGTCAGTATTGCAACACTTGAGTTGGCCTGCTGGGCCACGTACTCTTCACTAATGAGAATCATGCTGTGGCCTTGATCGGTGGCACGAATGCAACTGGTTTCCTGGGAGAAGTCAGAATTGGCAACAGACAAACCGAAGACATGACATTTCTGAATAAGGAAAAGGTGAGATGGACGTACTGGACGAACACGCTTTGCTTTGTGCATCTCGAAAATGATCTTGGTGGAGGCAGCATCTGGGTATCTGTCTGTGTACTCCAACCATCGCTCCCAGAGTTTGTACACAAGCGTGGGTGTGATGTTCACGATTGGGAGAGCCCCAGTTGCTATTCTGGGCGGCCCATCAAGCAACAGGTCATCGAGGCAGTGACTGAGCTCCACCAAAGACGGAAAGGTTGTTAATGAATCGTTAAGTGGTTTCATTCCATCTAGAAAGAACTTGAAGACACCTGAGAATTGGTCTACAGTTCCCTGTAGTGTAAAGTTGAGAAGTACGAGTGGCTGGTGTCGAGTGAGGTTAGATGGCAGCTTCAGAGCCTTGACGTATGATTACTGACCTTGTTTCCAGGTCCCCGGACAAAATTGAGGAATACAATAATCACATCTCCATTCAATTGATACGCATTGACATGTTGCTGGAAACTGTCAGGTTGCTTCTCAGTTAGATCAGGCCTTCACATACCACGAATCGAGGAACCAAAGTCTGCATGTCGTCAGGAGAGAATGCGAGTGATCGAAATACCCATTGCCCCTAGATGAAGCAGTGTTAGTATCAGGAAAACTCCTTCTGCTAGATTTTGCTCACAGGGTCTGGAAACGTCTTGAGAACGACTTCCACGGCGATGCCAAAGTTTGACGAAGCACCTAGGACATGTAAGCTCAAGTCACAGAGCTCATTAACCAGGCTTCCCGCCTGTCGGTCCCATTCTAACCTTTGATGCCCCAGAAGAGATCTGGGTTCTGCTTGTCGCTTGCTTGAACAATTTTGCCGTTGGCCAGAACAACTGTGGCAGAGACAATGTTGTCACATGCTGCAAATGTCAGAATTAGCAGATTTAATCACCGCATTGTCCTAGGAAAACTTACCCATGCCATATCTTTGAGTCAACGGGCCATAACCGCCTGAAAAATCGTATTTAGCAGCATCACTTGCATCCCGAACTGTCCACCTACCTCCAAGCAAGTGACCGCCAATACCGACATTGTGTACTCCTCCTCCAACACAAGCCAGACCCTCATCCCGGAGAGCGGTATACACCTCTCCCCAGAGACATCCTCCAGCAACCGTCACCTCAGACCGGTCTTTGTTGATCTTGATACCTTTCAAGTGGGAAAGATCGATCACAAGACCGTCATCAACTGCGCTGGCCCCGCCTGCATGGTGACCACCACACTTGACGGCAAGCAGAAGATTGGTTCTGCATAGTCATGGTTAGCATGTGGTTTTTAACCAAGCTGGCTCTGTTCCTACCGGCTCGCAAAGAGGACCGCAGTGGATACATCCTCTACGGTGGAAGGAAACGCAATAACCTTCGCTTTGGCATTGAAAATGGAAGAGAAGCGCTTTGAGGCGCTGGCAAACTCTGAAGAGTTGGCGTCAATGATGTCGCCTTTGAAGCCGGCCTTTCTCAGACTGTCGAGTGCTGCAACCATTTTGGCTGATACTGAACTTGCAAAGGGCCCGAATCAAGATACAGGTACTTCCATGGAATATAGCATCACATGTAGTGTAATGGTTCTATTATATAATTCTCGGCTCATGAATGCTCTGGCGTCGGCTCCACGGCGTGCACACGCCACTTGGACGAGGAGGCTGCATGTTCCTGAGGGACCCGAAAGTGATCTTCGGAGTTAAGTAGATAGGCTAGTTAGAGTAAGAAAACCCGTGATTAGGAATCAACTCATTTCCGCCCAGCCATCATGTTACTCTGATAGTCTCCATTGCCCGCCCTTGTGAAGCCAGTTACCTACCTAGCTTGGGATACGTCGAGTACGTCGACAATCCTTCATATTATCATCAACAACTTAGGCCCTCTATTCCCAAATAGGACACATCTGTTCCTTTAGCCGGTGATTACTTCCCCGCATTCTGTCCCGTAAAAAGCTCCCCATCTCGGGTTGAATCGTCGGGTATCGGTCCGCCGCTTCGGCCCCACACGATCCCGGATCTCATACGGGGGATATAAGACAGAAAAGGCCAATACGAGTTCTTAGAGCCTGTTCTTATGTATTTCCTTTTGTTAGAATATTAGAAAATAGAGAGAAACATCTCTCGCTATCAGTCTCAAGTCAAAATGTCACAAGAAATCCTCTTACCCGCCATTCTTGGCCTAGTGTTTCTCTTGATCAAGTTTGTTGGCTTTTCCAAACAGACAGGCAAGCCTATACCTGGACCTCCCGCTCTTCCTCTTGTCGGAAATCTTCTTCAGTTTAAGTCTCCGAGCATCCTCAAGACATGGGCGCGTCAGTATGGCGAGATCTACCAAGTACGCCTTGGCCCTGCTCAAAACTGGGTGTTTTTGAATAGCCCCAAAATTGTCAAGGAGATTCTCGAGAAAAAGTCAGCTAGCACATCTACTCGTCCTAGCTTTGTCTCGGCAAACATGGTCTCGGGCGGGAGACGCATGGTCCTCATGCCATATGGAAATCACTGGCGGACGCTTCGGTCGATTATTCATGCTTCTTTGACTCCAAAGGCAGCTGGCGTGTTGCAGCCTGCTCAGAACTTTGAGGGCAAGCAGTTGATATGGGATATTTTCAACAGCATTAACAACTCTGGCAAGGCCAAGGAAGCCACTGACGATCGAGAGATGGGTTTTTACACCCATGTTCAGAGGTACTCAGCATCAGTCATCTTGCTCATGGTTTACGGGTTGAGGGCACCGACGTGGGTAAGTTCCCATTTGTAATGAAGAGAGTCAGGGCTGACATTGCATTGCCTGTTTAGGAGTCCAACGCTATAACCCAGATCTACAAGGTCATGAATGACTTTGGCAGGGTCGCCAATCCTAGTAAGTCCAAGCATCTTCTCTTCTCAAAGACAACACCCTAACTCAAGGTGTCTAGTGTACGGCGCCATCGATATTTTCCCCTGGCTCTTGAACTTGCCGAAATGGATGCATTGGTGGGACAACGATCTCAAGAAGATTGAAGAACGCCAGAGTGAGGCCTGGCTCTACTATTGGAACCAGATGAAGGACAAGATCGACAAGGGCGAAGCTCCTGATTGCTTTGGTCGCCAGTTTGTAGAGGCAGGCTATCGACAGAAAGGCATCACTGAGCTGCAGGCTGCGTATGTCTGCGGGAGTAAGTTTCTCGACCCGTTCCGTTGTCCTACCTATTTAACCAATACGCAACAGCAATGATCGAAGCCGGATCCGATACAACAGCTGCATCGGTCAACAACGGGCTTCTTTACCTTAGTGCTTATCCGGACGTGGTTGCGAGAGCTCATGATGAGATTGAGCGTGTGGTAGGTAGCAGCCGGTCTCCAACATTTGACGATGACCTCCCATACGTCCGAGCCATTGTCAAAGAAACGCTTCGGATCAGACCAGCTACGACCATGGGCGGACCTCATGCAGCTGACCAAGACATTGAGTACAATGGATACATGATTCGCAAGGGAACTGGCCTGATGCTGCATCAAAACGGTATACAGATGGACCCAGAACTTTACCCAGAGCCTGAAAAGTTCAATCCAGATCGCTTCCTCGATCATCCACTCAAGGCAGGAGACTACGTCGGAATAGCAGATCCTTACAAGAGAGATCACTGGACATATGGAACAGGACGAAGAATCTGCTCGGGGATGCACGTGGCTGAGAATAGCCTACACATTGTCTTTGCCAAGATCCTGTGGGCGTACACGATCGGTGCGCCCAAGGACGATGGGGGCAAGCTATTGTCGGTTGATCTCTCGGATGATGCGTTTGTCTTGGGGGCAGTTACTGTGGCGAAGCCGTACAGGTGTATCTTTAGTCCTAGAAATGCTCAGGTTGCAGAGGCAATTGTGAGGGAGTGGAAGGAGGCGGAGAGGGAAGGGTTTCAGCTTGGAGACCGCAAGGTGGGCATAGACGGAATTATTGCGTCCACACAGACGAATTAGTACATTGAAATGATAGGATAGGAGATCAAAGATGAGCAAATGTCTCTTTGATATGAATACTTGTCCGCTATTTTCTTCTAGTCCCTACAAGCTTACTCTCTGTTGTCAGCTTACGTCCTCACCATAACTTGGTAAATTCGACTCGGATGTTCTCTCTCTGCCAATTCCTCTATGATAGCCCTCTATAAACCTCCTTCTACCTTTTACAAGAGCGGAGTGCCTGTCGGTGGCTGTGGCGCGAGGCACTCTTGCACAGCCTCAGTGTGTGCATGACAGACAAACCAGGCTATCTAGCAGCATCCGCTAGAACTTGGCGTCACATGGGTATGGATCAAGGTGCAGGTTGTTAAATGCTGCCTTACCCCACTTGGAGTTGACTCGAAAGAGTCTCATCGTTTTCACCTTTTTTGGCGCGAAGATGGCCTCATCACAGCAACCACTCTATCAACCGTTGGATAACCCCAGCAGCCAGATTCGACTGATCGAAATTCTCTCACAACCTCCCGACGAAAGAGTCAGCTGCAAACTACACACCGTCTCTCTCGATGAAAAGCCCTACTACATCTGTCTCTCCTACGTCTGGGGCGACCCATCAGCCACAGAAGAGATTCTCATCAACGGCATCCCAACCCAAGTCACCGTCAATCTCGCCACCGCCTTGAAGCATGCCAAGAAGCACTGGATCAATATTAAAAAGGAGTCTGGCAATGCTTCCAAACCGTCTGACTTTCGGATTTGGGCCGACGCAATTTGCATCAACCAGGACGATCTTTTGGAGAAGACTGCACAAGTTCAGTTGATGACGAATCTGTATTCATCGGCAGATTTTGCACTTGGCTGGCTCTCATCAACAGATGAATGGATTGCCGATGCCCTCTCTACGTTTCACCGTCTGTTTGACGCTCTGGGAGCCAGCTACGAAGCCATCAGTGGTCATCATGTTTCCGATCTCAACGGGCCAGATTGGGCGGGTGATATCATTGAGATGAAAAAGGCCTTGACAGCTCCCCTCAATGCCTCTCTTTTCAATCAAAAAGACCACACCTTTATCACCAACAGTCTCGAGGCGTTTGCTAAGTGTCCGTTCTGGACTCGGGTATGGATCCAGCAGGAGATTACCCTTGCCCCCAACGTTTACTACGCCTGCCCGACAATGGCCATCTCCCACGGAAATCTTTACTTCACAGTGGATTCACTTTATGCAATGTTGTCAGAGCGTCGTTTTGCCAAGGAGGCATCGCTTCTTGAGCCAACAGTCCATAATCTGGCCGGCGCATTAGACCGTGTTTATGGCCGTCTATCCATCCGATTCCTAGCCCATATGCCGTCTCGGCACTCCAGGCTCCTTGCGAGACTAAAAGCGCTAATCGACACCTTTAGCGGCGAGTTGGAGGCCACTCGCCCGGTTGACTATGTTTACGGGCTGCTCAGTCTCAGCGGCCTCGACATGGTCCCAGACTACTCCAGGGCCGCTCCAGATGTCTGGGTAGAGCTGGCGACCAAGTATCTCGAGATATTCCAAGCCGAGAGGCCCGAACCCAATGGCATGTGCCCAGCCAGGGAGTTTCTTGAGCCACATGGAATCCTACACTTTATCCAACTCTGCGGCGCAGGTCTTGGGCGGGATCAAAACCTTCCTACCTGGGCCCCCGTGCTGGGCCCCCTTCGAAGGAGGCAACACAGGTTTCCAATCAGCAGAGGAAGCAGCAAAGTATACATGGGTATTCTGGAGCTACAGAGTTGCCCAGACCCTCGTGTTGTTGACGACAGTTTGTGGGTAACCGCAATTAAAGTAGAGACTGTTTCATCATGCGACAAAGAACCACTGAGTATCAAACTGCTCGAGACCTTTGCCAATACAGTTGCAACTCAGTTCGAGTCCTTTCTAGAATCCCATGGGCCAACTTACATCAACGACCAGCCTCTCTTGACCATTCTCAGTTCTACCTTGTTTAATCAGGAGGATATGGAAAGTAGTCTCGAAATGCTTTACCACATATTGCTGATGCACAACTTGATAACCCCTAGGTTATCTGAGCAAATGATACGGGATGGCCTCAAACGTCAACCATATGAGGCTGTTGAGCGAAACTTTGTAGAATGGGCTGCAAGAAGGGGATTCGTTGATGGACAGAAATTCATTTGTACCGAGGACGGGTATATCGGCCTGGCTGGAGCAGACGTGCAGCAGGGCGATGTTGTGTGTATCGTTGCGCACCTGAACCAACCCGCGATTCTTCGGCCCGAGGGTGATCATTACTTGTTTGTGGGCTGTTGTTTTATACTGGGTTTGATGAATGGGGAGGTTGTTGAAATGGTCAGGCAAGGGCGGGCAAAGATTGAGGTTATTGAGATCAAGTAGACGACCATCAAATAGAGTCACAGTTGAATGCTCATGGTGAAGCGCAGTGGTAAACCGAGCCCACTCGGGAAGTCTGGAGCAGTCAGTGGCAAACAAGGGGGGGAAAAGAAAAGGACAAAGACAATGAAAAAGCAATGTGCCTGTCTGTCAATGCCACACTCCACCATCCCAGGGGTGCAGTCTCGATTTCCCGGGGTAACCGCCCCTCGATCCCATGTAATCGCCGACCTCTCGCTTCTCACCCTCCAATCGCGTCTGTTCCCATTATCTGGTCCAAGCAATTATGCATAAGCGAGGCCTTCCAGCCCAACGGCCTGGGGGGACGCCACACCACGACAATCACCTTTAAATTCTGGGCACGTGTGCCTCGATTGGGCCATGGCTCAGCGGTGGGACGAGACTATTGAACCGCACAGGCGCTATCTGTCAATAGCTCTAAGGGGGTTGCTTGGCAGCTGAAGAAAGCCTCACCACAGGTTCCGAGGGCTCCGCACAACTCGCTTTGATGCTTTCAAGGGGAATTTGCTGTCCATGTGCGTGTGTGGTCCAAGATGCTGGCATCACATCACCTTTTAAAGTGAATCTTGGCATCACCTTTACATGCTTGGCAGCTTGGCGGATAGCATCTCGACCGCCAGCTGAAGAGATCGACAGAGGTATAAGAATCCCGGAAGTCGCTCCTGTAGATCCCCCTTTTTCGTACTCGGTAGTCTCCAGACAACTTGATACATCCAAAGTCATAATCTCTTATCATCTGCACCTACATCATGAAGTTCCTCTCCCTCTCTGTCCTCGCCGGCCTCGCCGCCGCATCCCCTATCGCCGCTCCGGCCGGGTGTTCCACTGCCCCTGGCAGCTGTACCATCCCCGGCTCCCTCGGCATGCTATCTACGGCCCACTCGGGCAACAGGATTGACATCTTCACCGGCACCGGCGCCAGCGACCCCGAGGTCTGTCGAGCCCGATGCTACAGCGCCGAGTTCCCCAGCTGCAAGGCCTTTGCCGTGAGGAAGTCGTCCTCAGGCAACGGGGCCTGTTCCCTCTGGGACTACACCCTGCCGTTCCGCGCGCCCGAGGGCAGCGAGACATCCAACACCTACTACTACAACCTCCCCGCTGGCATCGTCGGCTGGGTTCCCGAGAACGTGGCCCAGCACTACAAGGCTGATACCAGCAAGACCAAGGACAACTACAAGGACTGCCGCGCTCTGTGCATCTCCGAGCCTGCCTGCAAGGGCTTTGGTTTCAAGAAGAACGGCAACTGCCAGCTGTACGACGTCTCGCTGGCTGGCAAGGTCAAGGCCAACTCCGACAGCCCGTACATCCAGTACCAGCTGGACTGCACTGCTGCTCCGATCGCTCCGATCCCTACCTAACTAAGTGGCAGTCACTTGAAGGGTTGGGGATGAAGATTCGACAGTTGAGGGGGTTGGGTATATATCTGGCAGCTTAAAACTAGGAAATGAGACAATGATAATGGCTATATAATGTCTTAATTAATGTTCTGGAATAAATCTGAATCTGTCATGGGACGCCTTAATTCTTCCTTACTGGTCCCCCCAACTCGTCGCTGGTGGCCGACCTCGGCCGGTTTTATCACCAGCTCGGCAACTCTCGACACCAGTATAGGGCAAGGGTCACAGTGAAGCCACACAGTGCAATAACTAGGCATCAACCATCGGAGGTGAGCTGGCTGGGCTGGCGAAAGACTTCCCCGTTCAGTTGACTGTGGGGGGTCGTTTCAGGTACAGGCATGGATAACAACCCACTGGAAGACCAATTTGAACAAGGCGACGTTCCAATTCGCTTTTTATCGCAGAAATGCCACACTCAATGCAGCCTTGACCGTTCTATAGAGTGGAGCTGGGGAACAAAGGACCTTAACAGTGGCTGCCAACACTGAGCGGTTTGAGTAGTTTAGCTTCTCTTCAACACCAAGTTCCCAGCCCCATCAGTGAGCGTCCGCTAAACTAGATAGTGACATAGTAAGCATGTCGAACCAAAGCCTTTGTCTGGCTCTCATCGGTAATTTTTAAGACCTGTGTGGAGTACAAAGACGGAACAGTCCACGAGAGAATGAAACATCACGACAAATGCTAGATAGGGAAACTATTTTACGATTCCGGACAGGAATCTTTTCCATCATTCCAAAGACAATACAAGATAAGCAATAGAGTTCTTACGTAATCCTTCACATGTTCCTTTTCCCCGCAGACTAACTAGGAACGTTGGACAACCTCACTTCACCTCAGCAACAACCTCTTTCAATGCGTTGACACTTTTATTGCCACAATCTTTGGGCTTTCATCATATGCCATGGCGAGCACGGTTGCACTCGTTGATGAAAAAGGTCTTGATGGGATGACCAAGGACCCGACTGGGAACAGCGACAAGGGACCGTCAGACACTTCGCCCAGCAATGACTCAGTCAACAGGGGGTGGCTCTTCCCAGCTCTCGAGACTGTCACGTCATACATCCCGATCCCAAAGGCGTCAAGTCTGACTTCTTGGTACTCTACCGAGGGAAAGCAGCGATCCGATGATATCGACAGGTGGCTCGAGGCAGAAGGCATCCGGTCGCAAAGATGCTTCAGGGCCATTTTGTTAGGAGACAGGGAAGAGACCGAAATTTTCTGGAAACAATCACGCCTTCTGTCTGAACCCCTCTCGGAAGAGGAACAGCAATCGCTTCGGAGCGAGGTCAGAAGAGTCTTTCTAGAACAGTTCTGGAGCCATCTCACCGAGCTGGTTGAACGACTTGAAAAGAAGCGACAGGATGCGGAATCTGATGAGTCAACAAGCAGCTTTCTGGAAACGCTGCAAAAGACTTTGGAGACTCAAGACCCTGGAGAAAGCGACACGGCTCAAGCAGAAAGATTGATATCGATGTGCCAGGATCCAGGCTTTCGAGAGGCCTTTCAACAAGAAAGAAACATACTGGAGGACAAAGACGGAGAATTACTTGGCCTCGAGCAACCCAAGATTTCGACATGCACTTGCGATGCAGACAGGTTCACTCTCAGCCAGCTACAAAGGGTCTTTGCCTCCAACTACCAGGCCACCGAGCATGACTGGTTTCACTTTGACCATCGCTTCCCGTCCATGGTCCGCGAGACTCAAGTCAACATGACGGACTACTCACTAGCAATCACGGACGTCTTGATGAACTCTTGTCGAAGAAGTAGATGGCTGCACCTCTACGATGACTGCTCCTGTATGCTCTTTGTCGCCGACATTTCCCGCTATTGCGTACGCGTTGAGGGTACCGAGACGCAGAACGTCTTGCAGGGCACCATTGAGGTTTTTGACAGCATCTCAAACTCGGATCGGTTGTCGAAAAAGCCTTTGCACTTGGTGCTGTCGAACATGACGGCTTTCAAAGCCGAGTTGACCGTCCATCCCTTGGTTGACTTCTTTCCCGAATACACCGGGAATAGCGATGAGGAAGCGATTCAGTTTGTAGTCAAGCAATTCTTGGCTGTTGTGAAGAAGCGCGAGGATGTAAATGTTTCGACTTCGGACATTACCGCTCTCACGGGCATTGGCAGGGTTCTTGATGACTTGGAGAGGGCGGTTCTCAAGCCTTTGCTGGAGGAGCTGGCGGACCATGATGTCTCACACTAGCCGGATAAAATGGATTCCTTACTCTGTCTCTTTTCTTTTTCTTATTTCCTTCTTTTTCCTTTTTTCTTTGAGGGCACGGCACGCTTAAGGATTATGATGTTCGGGTTTCGTGTTTGGGAGCGGCCATTCATGTCAAGTCTAAGGGTTTCCTAGTATTGTTTTACAGCTGCGCCGATAGGTTATTATTAGTTGTATGATTTAAGTATATAAGTACTTATAGTTTATTTTATAAAAACTTTTTTTTTATTAATCTAGAGGTATTATAT
>JAANQP010000102.1:0-88894 GCA_011320165.1 Fusarium protoensiforme
GTCTAGAATGGGTAAATAGGTCGGCGATGGAAAGGCGGTTGGGGGGCAACAGGACTTGGGGGTATATACATATAAGTATCGCCAGTGGAGCTGCCCACTGTCTCAATAAGATCTGCCACCTGTTCGACCCTTTTATACACTCTCGCTTCGTTATTCGTCCGTCATCATGTCTGTCAGCGACGTTGACAAGCAGCTCTGGCTAGCCTACTGCAAGGTGGTGCAGAACGCCGTTGGTGGACTCCCCGGACACAAGCCGGCTCTGTTCTTCACCAAGCAGGCCCAGAAGGCGCCGGTCGCATCGCAGACGATCGACCCTTCGTATACCAACTATGGCATCAATGCCATCATCAACAATTTCCTGCAGACCAATGACCTGTTCTTTGACCCTTCGCACCACAAGACATATGTCCAGTGTCTGCTTGAGTAAGTGACACTTGTTGGGGGTGGTCATGTATGAATGAAGCTCATGCAGCATGCCTAGGTACATTTTATCAGTCAAAGTCGTAGGTTTTCAATTAGCACAGGAGTAGTACCCCCTCTCACAGACCACAGGGCGACGACAACCCAGCCATACAAGCCCGGATAGAAATGGCGGGCAAAGACTTCACCGCTGCCCTCGACAAGGCCCTGACCGAGCGCGACCGGGCTTTAGACGACTTTGAACAGCAGGAAGGCTACGGCATGACGGGCGAGATGGACTTTTCCCAGTGGTGGCCACCCAACGCCCCCGCGTATGCGGCTGCTAAGCAGACGGTCGAGGCCGCCGCCGCCGCATATCAAGCTGCCCTTGGCCAGATCCGTGGACCGGTAGCTGGTATGCTGGCCAAGGACTTTAACCGGATTTTCCAGGCTTTGATTGGGGGCAATTCAGTTCCAGGGTAGGCTTTCCATGCCTGACAAATCCATGTTGTGCTGACGGCGATGCAGCATCACCATGCCAGCCTGCCACGCCTCAGCCGAAATAGTGCGAGGTCTTCTTAACAAGGACCGCACGCCTCACGCCATCACACACGTCCCCGAGTTCAACTCGTACGAGTACACGTACCAGATCGAGTACTGGCTCAACGGCGTCGGTGATGGAGATTCGTCGACGAGCATCGATGTCACGGATGGGCAGGGCGTCAACGAGTCCGACTTTGGACACGCAGCCACCGACGGCTTCTCTTACGGTCCTTGGATTTCGTTTTCAAATGGCGAGGGGAGTTCTGAGGAAGTCGGTGTTTCCCATGAAGGCGTAGATGCTGAGATTGGCCTCGACATTCAATTCTCATACGACGAAATTCAGACCATTGCTATCCGTGCTGGTGAATGGTGAGTCTTATCCAGCCCAAACTACCTTGACAAATCCCCCTCACACCTCGCAGGAACGTCCCCAGCCCTGGACGACGATATCAGCTCAAGACCAACGCCTCACAAGAGTCGCGCAACCTCGCCTTCCCAGACTATCTAGTGGTAGTGCGCAACCTTGGCTTCAAGGTTAGCATCCGGGACGGCACACTGGCGAGGCAGATTGACGAAAAGTACGACCAGGCCAAGGCGGCCGGCGGCGTCGTGCGAGTACTTGGAATCCCTGCCACGCCTGACGGGAACCCTGAGCAGGCGACCGAGGGGGCTGCTCACTTTGCCGAGTGGGATTCGGGCAGCGGCGTCCTCTCCATCAAGCCGACAGCTGATGCAGGATTTGCTTCCGTGGTTGCGCTCGTTGGTGAGCTCAACATTAGCTAGTGGTTCAGCATTGTGGAAGTGTCTGGAGTTTAGGAAACGCAAGCAGGTGAAATGGGATATTTCTGTTCAGGTTGATTCTTTGTCAGCTAGGGAGTGGTATAATAGTCTATAGCAATAGGTCAATACAGTTGGCCTTACATATAAAGGGGGCAGTGCATTCAAGTCGTCCACTCTCATCCGCTAGCTCTCATCAGCTCCAGAGTACATCGTTCATTTCCTCAAACAGGTTTGCCGCCCAGATCGGATCGTATTCCCATGAGCTTCGCAGTATTCTTGCCGTCTCCCCAGCCTGTACGGCGGTTTGAGCATCCGGCATCGGAGAATCCTGCTGAGGCGCACCAGCCATATCTGTGTCCGCCTGTGACTTGTCGTCTAATTCAACAACTCTGGAGTTACTGTCAACAGACCCAGCTGAAGACCCTGGCGATGTGCCCAGCATGGCCGAGGACAGGCTATGAACCGGTCCCAGAGTCAACCGTTTCGTTGCCCCCTGAAGTATATAAGACGGAAGATCTGCCTCGGTGGGTGGCTTGCCGGTGACGAGGGCATAGTCGAGAGACAAGCGGAGACGCATATAGAGACGCGTAACGAAGATCTCATCCCAGCGTCCCCCCATTTTGGAACCGGCATTTCCAAACCCAGGGCTATTTCCATTTGGCCCTTTTGCTTGATTACTCGGTCTGGGTTGAACAATCCGGATCGGCAGCTGTGTCGGCGCTGAGTGCAGAATCTGAGAAATCATCCTGCTTATGTCCTCTGCGCCCTCGAACCTTTTGCTGCACAGGTGCATTGCTTGTGCATGATAGCGTGTGAGAGACCGGTCAGACTCGTTGTGAGCGTCGTCCGGAGATATCTTGTCGTCCAGGGAGCTCAACATGAGCGGGAAAGCAATATATGCTATACTAGAGGCGAGGTTAGAAAACTTGGAGATGACTGAAAGTATGGGCTCACATACACGGATATGGGAAGATGCTGTGTCAGGCCCTGTTTGACAATGAGCCGAACTAGCCTCGTCGTCTCGGTCGTTGCACGGCTTAGTTCCTCCCCGATACTCCTCAGCGCCGAATCATCGAGGACTGTCACGCCTTTCTGCATCCGTTCAATGATCAGAGCCTCATGGTTTCCCAATGCGATTTGAGCGGCACTGCTTAGAGTTAGACTAGGAGCATGAGAATGTTGGTGGACTTACTGGGCGTAAATGTAAATCAAACTTGAAAATAGGGTCAGGGACCGATGAGTGTGTCCGTCACCGAGAAAGACGTAAAAGGCAGCTTCGGCATCCTCTTTCCACCGTGCCAGTCGAGCTCTCGCCGTCCTCATCTGTGAAAGCGTAGCCTCAAAGTGATCAAGGGAGTAGGTGGGATCAAACGCGCTCGGGCCGTAGGTGAGGGCGAGCACTTCAGTCAGGAGAATGCCCAGGCGGCATTGGAATGTCAGGATATCCGTCAGATGCCGCTTGGTCTTGGGATCATAGACAAAGGAGTGGTGAGCCTCATCTATCAGATCATCCTGGGTGAGGAGGTCGAGCTGGACGTTGAAGCTGGAAGGGGTTATCTGCAGGGGTTTCCGCAGTCCCAATGTCAATACCCTGTCCCTCCAGTAGAGAGACCACCAGAGCCTCTTGTTGCGCCTCTTGAGGGCGGTGCTCGAGCCGGGAGCTTGGAAGGTGTGCGTCTGAGCGACGATTGCATTCTGTATGCCCATGCTAAGCCAGAGGCTCCCGGCGTGCGGCTCAGCGGCTGAGAACTGAAACGTCAAGAGTAAAGCCGCCTGGGCTTTTGTGAAGGGGTCGCTCTCTACGCCAAAGTCGAAGAGAAGCTTGGTACATTGTTAGAAGCGAGCAATACGCCAGGTTGAAGACCACGCACCTTGGCTCGTCGGTAGAAGATGCCTCGTGCTACTTTTACTCCCGAGTATCCAGCATTTTTGAGGACAGCAGGCGACACGAACTGTGGAGTGTCAGCAACTTGAAGATAAAAAGACGGCTGAATGACCTTACGGCAGAACTCGCAAACAGCATGGCCTGGAGCAACAGAAGCGACATGGTCTTTTCCCTGCCACGGCGACGGTCTCGATCCAGGTACATGGACCAGAACTCTCCCTCGTCAATCAGGGGATAGCAGGGGTGGATATACAAAAAGTACTGGTGGACAAACTCTTCCTGGATAGGGCGCAGGGGCAGGTGGAAGCACCCGTTGAGCTCGAGGAACTGGACATCCTGCTCGGGGAGGCCAGACAGGTCGTCGAGGGCAAGAAAGGGATAGCTCGAGAACAGGGCCTCTGACTGGCAAAAGGGAGCCCTGGCCCTGGGGTCCGACATTACTGCTTGCCTGGCCAAGCAAAGCCAAAGCTGGGTCGGATGCAGAGAGCTGTGGGCAGTCTGTGGACTGTGGTGGAAGCCGAGGCTCGGCACACAGACAAACACACTGGGGTACCGCAGTAGCTAAGCCGAGCCCCCACACTGTGATTGACTGGGAGTACGTATGAATGGGGGCTGAAAAGCAAGTATCGACCGTCACAATCAGGAACAAGAACAAGTAATTAGATGATCTTGGAAGGGAGCTGGGCTGGGCTGCCCTCTCTCATGCGAACGAGATCCACCCCCGCAATTTCTCTCTGCTCGGCTATTCAAGCTTCTCGGTCCGGGAATGGTCCGCGATGCGGGGCAATTCCAAAGCTGCTGTGACGGACAAAGGGCAGTGACAGGCCAAGTCTTCGGTACTGTCAATAAGCTTACTGTTGCACGGCACGGTCTGGTGTTGATGGTGGCATGTATGGCAGGGAGGGGCAGCTGGGTAGGAACTGGATGCAGCTCCATAAAGCGCCGACCTGATTAAAGAATGGGTTGGTTAGAAAGGAGAGTACGAGAAATAGAGGGTTACAAGGAGGATAATAATGTTGACAAAGAATACAAAGAAAAGAAGATGCAAAAAATGCAAAAAGAAAGCGACGCCGATCGGGTTCGAACCGATGCTCCCGAAGGAATTAGATTTCACTAGTTGGGTTAGTGGAGGATTCCTTTGAATTTGAGCGTCACTACTCACAGTCTAACGCGTTAGACCACTCCGCCACAGCGCCCTGAGGGGTTGTTGAAGACACTCCCATCTGATCTGGTATATACACACTGCAATCATGCCCGCGTAACATGAACCGCGGGTTGTCTCCCAGGCCAACCAACTCCCACCACCCACCACCCATTGTTCCAATGACAAGTGAAAGAGCTTGATGACTCCATGACCGACCACTTCACGCAAACCGGCCATGTAGCTCTTGCAACAAAGGATATCGTTGCCATGGACGACAAGTTGCTGGCACATGCACATCTGGGTCTGGATCTGTGCCATGCTGTCATGAACATCACCCCGACAATCTTTGGGTGCCTCTCACCCACATTCCCCGATGCATTGGTATCACTGTTAATGATCGTGTTCAAAAGAGGCCATCGGCCGCAATAGCAAAGAAACAGTTGTCAATACATAAGGAACTAATACCATAAAAGACCGTAATCCCTGTGCAATCTGTACTTGTACCATCCATCCGTCGCGATCCGCCATCAATTACATTTGTGCCTCCCTCTGTACACTCCCCAGCCGTCACCTCCACTCTCATACCTGTCTGATTTCGTGTCTAGCCGGTCTGCGGTACTTGACCTCGCCATGCCACATGAGGCGGATTTCAGGGAACACAATGATGCCCGGCGTGTCTGACTCCCACACAGCTTGCCACTCGGAGGGTTGGCCGAAGAGGATGACAGCCGAGTTTGCCGCATTTTCGAATCCGGGGTTGAGGCCCTTTGCTACATCAATCGGATACTGATCCAACTTCAACTCTCTCAGTTTTAGAGCCTCGACGATGGTGGGCACCATGGCATGTGTTCTCTCTGCTCTCGGGTCGTTCGGGTTAAAGCATGTTGAGCGGGGAGGTCTGATGTTGTACGCGTTGTGCTTTTTGAGGTAGACGGTTTCTCGCCACACGGCAATCGTCTCATCCCCTGCGTCGATCAGTCTTGGGTCTTGGTCATCACGGGCGGCTGCACTCACATCCATTCTGGCTGGTATCGCTGTGCTCAGTCAGGACACGGTAGCAGGCCGTGATCTCGGGGGCCAGCAAGCATTCCTCAACATCACAGAGCGGGCTCATGCGTCTGTAAAGGACTCGGGAAAGGAAACAGGCAATGGCCAGAGCGCGAGTGTCGGGGTTCGAGATGAATCCGGACCAGGTATCGCCGTTGGCAGGCTCCCCTGCAAGCTGGATGAGCTGGTCCTCGTCAAAGATGGACTCTTGAATAGGCTTCCCTCTGTCGGCAGGGTTCCTGCGGCCGATGATGGCGCCGGACACGAAGCGTTCGATGTAGTACTCAAAGCCAACATTCTGCGAGATTTGTTTGGGGCTGCACATGGGCTCAATGCGAAACCTGAGGTTCTTTCGCTTTCTTTCTATGGGGTTTAACTCCCACCCGGTCCGGGGTACTTGGGGCGGGTAGCTCAGCTCCTTGTCGGGTCTTGTGAACGAAGGAGGTTCAGGGTCTGGAGCGTCGGGAACTTCCTGCACAGGAGCAGACTCCTGGCAGGAAGCTAGTTCCTGCGGGGTAAGATTTCTAGCACGAGGATAGATGATTTCGTTAGAAAAGTACCTGTCGTACAAGTACAGGGCAGCCGGGACGAGAACCACGGCCCCAACAAAGCCAGCGACGACCCCGACCCCGATGGCCTGGCCCATGGTGAGGCTCTGGGAAGAGCAGGATTCAGTGGAAGATGCCATGGGTGGGAATGGGCGCGATGTGTCTGGTTGATGGGTTCTCGGCACCTGGGGGATGGAAAGGGGGTTTAAGTAAGTGGGCGGCATCTCTCATCGACCCTCCTGCTACTCTGATGACGGCGGGGGGGGTGTGCCAAGAGAGCAGGCCAACATCCATCAACGCTGTGGCTTGCATATTTGCCTCTATTCATTTGTATTGTTGTTTGGTGTGGCCGTCTGCTAGTGCGCCTCCCCTGGCTGTGCCTGATTAGGAAACACGGTTGGTCGTTTTGACACCCGGCGGCAACCGACCGGACGGCACGGCTACGTACAGTACCTCCTTCACCGCTTGATATTGCTTTTCTAGGCTTGTGGGTGAAATCTGCACCTTATGATAAACATCGTCTTGCCCTTGTCGCTCTGCTTTGCTTTGGTCCTTTCAAGTTTTCATCAAGCCTACCGGCCCTCTCCCACCAAGTCCTGGCATACCAGCAGTCTTTCAGCATGTCGGTTGAGCTTGTCATCGGCATTGATATCGGTGCCAGTGGTATGTCCCCTATCCAGCTGCCCAGCCTTCTTAGGCCGGAGGTGTGCTAACCTCACAGGTACCGGCGTGGCCTGGGGCCAGCGTGGCGCCGAAGAGGACAAGTTCTTGTGCTGGGATGAAGCCTTGGACATCGTCAAGACTCCGACTAGACTCTTCTATCGCGGCGGAGAACCGATCGCCTGGGGCCTACAGGCTCCTGATCATCAGAGATCCGATGTGTCCGTGAAAGAGTGGTTCAAGCTTGGCTTGGACAAAGGCCCGAAGCGCCCTGAAGACACCCGGAAGCTGTACATCGACTTTATGACCTGCCTTTACAACGAGCTATCAGAGCGCTACGCATCAGAGATGCTCGGCAAGACGTCCTGGAAAGATGCCAGGATTCATTTCCTTTTCAGCGTCCCGGCCACCTGGGACGCCCGAACAGTCGAAGACTTCCGGGATTTCGCCTCGGGCGCCGGGTTTGGTAGACTTTTCGGTCACACCCTGGACATTGGCTTGACAGAGCCACAGGGTGTTGCAGCCTTTGAGCTGTCTCGCTCAAATGCCAGTGCTCGGTTCAAGGTAGGCAACCCCAGATACCCTCAGTGAGATGTTGCCGATAACAGAATCGTAGCCTGGTCAGGTCGTCCTCGTTGTTGATGCCGGTGGCGGAACAGGAGCAAGTCACCCCCTCTCCTGCACGTATCTAGGCTGACAAGCTCTAGGACTTTTGCTTGCTGAAGGTTCAGCAAGACGATCGGGGGGGTCTCTGCGGCGTCGAGCTGCAGCCTACATCAGGTACGTCTCGCGCTTGTCCGACTTGACACGGTCAGCTAACTGGATGTCCTGGTAGGGAGCTCCATCGGTTCTGTTTACATCGACGAAGAGTTTGAGCTCAAAGCCAAAGAGGCACTTGAGTCCCTCCAACCATGCCTGGGCCCCGAGGCCGAGTATCTCGCATGGAAGATGCGCAGAAGCTCCGAGTTCCAAAATGCGAAGCACGGGTTCGGCACCGAGGAAGACCCCATCTACGAGTTCCCCGTCGCGGCCTACTCAGACGACCCGGAGGGGCCACTACAAAATGAGAGCTTTGTTTTCAACAGGTAGGTGAGCCATGAAGAAGAGCCGAGATCCTAGCGTTGCTCACGTGGGTAGGCTCGACATGCAACGACTCTTTGATATCCAGGTGGAAAAGTTGCGAGAGAACATCGTGAAATCAGCCAGTTGGCTGAAAACTCACAAAGAGCACGAAAACCCGGGCATCGCAAGTTTGCACGATCGTCCCACTTCTACTACCGACTGACTTGTCTAGGACTTCATTTTACTCTCCGGGGGGCTAGGAAGCTCCGCCTATGTCGAGCAGGAGATCAAAAAGGTGTGCGACAACGTCAATAGCAAGGAGTCCAAACCTCCTCACGTCATCACTTCCGAAGATCCACGACTCTCAGTCTGCCGTGGCATGGTCCAGCATGCAAGGCACACTTTGTACAACGAGAGTCTGGACCCAGCCTATGCATTGTGCGCGTTGAAACACAGACCGCCATTCCGCCATCCCGTAAGCAACCCATTATCATCAACACTCCTTAGGGGTGAGGAGCTTCCCCAGATGCAAGTGCCAGTAGGAGTCTCCTTCTCGCATGAATTGATCTGAGTTGTGTCTAATAACCCACCATGCATACTGAACGTGGCTCTGGACAGGCCCCCTAAGATCTGGCAGCTCCCAAACAGGGGTCACAGTCCAAGCCGGGCCTGAACGGGTGGCCAAGATGCGGGCGGCAGGCCGACCATCTCTCACCGAGACTTTAGGTCTGACATCTCAGGGGCAAGGTCCAGACGTGACGGAAGCCACATGGTGGTCTTCCGTGCGCTAACAAGTGCCACACACACAAACTGTCAGCCGGGTTGCCTGAGCAGGCGGGTCGAAACAAACACCGCCGGTACTGGCACTAAAGTTGCACAGGGAGAGCGGCGGTGGGTCCTCCGACCTGCCTGCTGCTGAGCTCTAGATCTGATATGCCAACTCCAAACTGGAGAAGGTAGAGTATGGTGCCGGTCACGGTGTGAACAGTTAGAGGCCAAGCAAAAGTGTTGTACAGTATTGGGCATTGATGCCTCTCTAGCGTTTAAGGCTGTATCAATTACCCCTCTCTCTTTCTATGAGAAGAGAGGTAGAATTACAAGCCAAAAGAAAAATAAAAGGGGCGGGGAGTCATCGGCTTCCTCAGCTTGAGTGTCGGTGAGAGTGCCAGCGTAGGCCGGGCCCCCAACTCCGGGGTTTGATCCCCATTGCTCGGTACTCTGACACTACGACTGGAATCTCGGGGATCACTGGTGGGCCACTGGTTGGCAGGATCTTGAGCAGGGGTGAAGTCTTTGTTGTCGAGGAGGTAGGATGGATGGGGGGTTTGCTTGTTCAATGTTGGGCCCTTGGCTGAGTTTAATGGATTTTTCTTTCTTTGGGCCATGATCCTTATTGGGAGGTGGTGGTGTTTAGTTTTAGGTCATCTTTAGCCATCAATATCCAAGACTGTTCGATTTGAGACGATGCCTGTGATGTGTGATGGCGTTTAAATTATTGTCGCCTTTGAGAAATACCCATCCCCCCCTTGGGCTATGGTCGGGTCGTTCAAAACGGGACGCAAGCTGCCTTTAACGTACTTATCAAGCCGTTTTGGTGTCTCTTTCGGCCAAGCTAACCTCACCAGACACGGAAAAGGCCTTGGGGAGGGGTTACCATCAAGGTCCTAGGCTAAGTACTTCTGTCTCCCCGAGTAAATCTATATGTCTATAGTTACCTTTTATCACACATTAGTCTAACACGCAATGAGGCGTTCCCCCGACCGCTCAACGCGCGAGCTCTTACCTTGGGTATAAGCATTGCATCGAATTGAGTTGAGTTGGGAATAACTTCATAATTGATCATGCGGCTTCTAAATGAGGAAGGCGGTGAACAACGAGATCCAGTTTAGGAAGGTCATCGGGTGCACAGGGCCCCCACACAGGACCTCGAAGACAATTGTATAGTCCCTTGTGGAGGGCAGCAGCCCACAATAGCGGAGAAATTTCTACTGGCTTTTGGCACTGTACCCAATGCTCTTACACCATCATCTCAAGCATCAATCAAGCACTTTTCAGTCTCTTTGACCGGCACTCCTTTGTCAGCTACCCTGTGGCTGATTGCCGTGAACCTGATGGAAGAAACAGCAAGATTGAGGTCGAGGGTGTTGATTCAAGCCTTGACTATCCTCGCTGGGTGTCAAGGTTGTAAATTGCGCGACTCTCGGGACCCCTTGGGTGTAAGACATCACACACAACAATCTACTGCCCAACACACACCGCGCATATCTCCTATCCCTCCAATCTGCCCAGTCAAACCTAGCGCGTCGAATTGACTGAGTGAGAAGTGCCCACTCCGACTTGGCCAGCGAGGCCAATTGCTGAGGCCTCGGCAGTGCCACAACAGCAGCTATATACAGTCTTTACAATTCCAGCCATGACCCATAAATAGGACAGGCCAGTGGCGGCTGTGACGCTGCTGGTGGCTTATACGAAATTCATGCCCCGGGATGTGGGAGACGCCATCCGGCCGAGTCAGCCATCCCCACATCGCCCGAAGAGGCTTGCGTGTCTTGCCGCGGCAATTGACCAATGGGGGCCGTCTTATTCGGCAGAATCAATACCCAGATTGCCTTGCCGGGATCTGGGTTTGTTTCACGGCACTTGTGATAGGGTGGGCGGTTCCTTGACGGGTGTGCCCCCTTGCGTCAGGGGTTGACGTGCCTCGGCTGCACTGCTTAATTCGTCGTCATTGCCGTAGGGCACCAGAGATTTTGATCTACCCTGGGCATCTCCGGGCCATGTCCATATGTGACTCTCTGGGCACAGCAACGCGTCAGCGTGTTTCGTTGTTTGTCTCTGGGGAGAGCGCAAATGACTAGCCAGCGCCGTGATGTGGGATAGATTTGGGCAGTGTTGAATAGATTAAATGCAACCTGAGAACAAGGTCGAGAAACTATAAGTAAGGCCTATGCTGCGAAGCAATTGGGAAGCATCAACAGTATTCAACGCTTCACTCTCCAGACAACCACTTATCCCATCCTTCCACCAAGTCTCAACTGCGCCTACATCACGATGCGTCTCGCCACGAATCTCTTTGCTAGCTTCCTCCTGCTGTCAGGAGCCGCCACAGCTCACCCTGGACACAACGTCGCCCAGGAGGCGGCCGAGCGACGCGATTTCCTCAACTCGGTGAAGCGATCCTCGCTCGCCCACTGCGCCGAGAAGCTCAAGGCCCGAGGCGTCGAGGCAAGGAATGTTGCTCGCCGCTCGGCACAGATCTCCAAGGCCCGGCAGAAGCGCGGCCTCAAGAAGCGTGACCTTGAATCTGTCCTGAGCGCTTCTCACAACCAGACGGATCAGGGATATACTCTAAACACGGACGCCAGCACACTCTTTGCTGGAATCAACTCTTGCGTCTTGACCCCCGAGGTTACCCAAGGGCCTTATTGTAAGAGCCCAGCTATGTTTTTTTGTATCTAAACTCTAACACCGTCAGATGTGGCCGGAGAATACGTCCGCGAGAACATTGTCGAAGAACAGGAGGGTCTCGGCATTGTCCTCGACTACCAGGTCATCGACGTTGAGACCTGCGACCCAGTCCCCAACGTCTACCTCGAGATGTGGCACTGCAACTCCACGGGTGTCTATTCGGGCATCGTCTCGAGCGGCAACGGCGACAGCTCCGACGACACAAACATCGACAACACCTGGCTTCGCGGAATCCAGCGCACCGACTGTGACGGCGTCGCGCAGTTCGAGTCCATCTTCCCTGGCCACTACACCAGCCGAGCCACGCATATCCACATCATGGTTCACACAAATGCCACCCTACTTGCCAACATGACTCTGGGCAGCGAGAACTACGCCAGCCACGTGGGCCAGGCATTCTTCGACCAGGACCTCATCTCACAGGTTGAAACTCTCGAGCCGTACAGCTCCAACACCCAAGAGCTCACCGAGAATGCCGACGACAGCATCCTGAGCGAGGAGACGGCCACCGATGGAGTCGACCCTTTTATGGAATACACCATGCTCGGAGATGACATCACCGACGGCCTCTTCGCCTGGCTCGCCTTTGGCATCAACGCCACCCAGTCCCAGTCCATCACCCCGGCAGCCTACCTGTACGAGTCCGGAGGCGTCGCCAATGAGAACTCGGGTGCCGGCGGCCCTGGAGGTAGTCCCCCGGACGGAATGACCCCTGGAGCCGCTCCTGGAAGTACACCTCCGGCCCGCGTGTGAGCTGACTCCCGAGGCTCGCGGCTAAGCGGGAGCACCCGTTGAGGCATGTATCGTTTTCCGGCTCGCCGGTCTTTGCCGAGTTGGATCAAGTTATAGAGGTGTGGCGAAAGTGTGCTGGCACATGAACATTAGGGGCGCAGAAGTGTACCGAAGCGGCGCTATAAGATTTGTTTCGTATCAAATAGAAAATATATCCAAAACTTTGTTATAGAAATTACACAATATTATAAATTGAAGAACAGTCTTGACCAAGACACGCTGTTTATAACACTTGTTGCTTCTATCATGAGTTGACTAGGTAGTGCCTATTAAAGACCTTGTCACTCTCAATAGCCTTTGGCAACCTTAACGAACCATTCTAGACGTTTTCTCTTGATACAACCAGCCGATTAGAGAAAAAAGGCCATAACAAGTCCACCAATAATACTAAGCGTCCAAGTAGCCGCCTCCGACTTTCTAAACTGCGCCTTCTTGTAACCAAACCCCAAGTCAAAGACCAAGTGTCTAACACCATTGATGAAGTGATACGAGAACGGGAAGCCCAAAAGGCCAAGCTTGACAGCCGCCTTGACGACCAAGGGCAAGGAGCCAAAAGCCGACGCCACCGCAGCCGCGTCGAACGGCAAGCCAAAGAGCGGGGCGACGGCGTAGGCGCAGAGGAAGAGGTATGCCGTGCCTCCGAGGGCGATGCCGGTGATTCTGGTCCAGGCCGAGGCGCTGAGCCAGACCTGGCCGATCTTGTAGATGCTGAGGTGGGGGGTGACGGGCCGGTTGAGGCGTTGCTTGATGAGGATGTCGTGGCCTTCTTTGGGGCTCACTCGCACGATTGTCGGTGGGCTTCTAGGCGGCATGTTGGATCAGGCTTGGACTCAGTTCGTTGGGGAGTAATCGTTTCCTAAGGGGGAATGTCAAGCATACCGTGATTGTTGTGACAGTAGGCGAGCGACGGCCAGTTTGGGAACGTTCTGGTTGAAAAAGACATTTGGTCTCGTCGTGCCTGGTTGAGGCTTGTCAGCAAGTTGCAATTGAGTCAGGACAATGTGCCATTGAGAGTAATACCACGGATGGCCGACAAGCCGACTCGTTGAAGGTTCATGGAAGATGGGGTCGAGACTGCAATTTGGGGGTAGAAGAATCGACAGTAGCTCCCAAAAGACTGAAGAGAAAACAGTTAAAAACATCTAGAGAAGCTCAGCCGGAAATATCCCCTCATCATGTTTCACGTGGTCCTTTGCCTTCTCGTGTCGTGATCAAGCCCCCCCGTTCTCGTTTAGGTGGGGGCATGGTCAAGTAAATCCAACAGCCGTTGTTGGTGGGAATAACAGGGAGAGTATTCCCGACTCCTTGCGTTTCCAAGTCGGCCAATCGGCAACAAAACAGGGTGGCGGCGATTGGAATGCGGTCCGTCCTGGAATCTGATTACCGAGGACAACCTGAAAGGACTGGAAGGGGTCAGACCTGTAACCTGGTGTATGTACCGCTGGTAGGGACATGAGAGCTGGAATTATGTGATGAGCCCTTGCTGGCAAGCTAATCTATTTCTGTTGAATCTACTGTTGAGAAGCAGCATGATGAGACATGATCCCTGAGATAGACGAAAACCGGTCTGCAACTCGACCACCGCAACAAGAAACGAGAATGTCACACTCCAAGGCAACAGGCGTTCATCCGTAACCTACTACTCCTCGACCTCATCCAAGCCCATGATCGGTCGGTCGCAAGGCGTTTTAACCGTGACCGATTCACTGATCTTTTCTCCCTCAGCGTTCACTACTTCAAGTCAGTGCCACGAGCCTACATGATGCCGGAGGATCCTTCTCACCACACTGGAAATGGGCCTCGGCCAACCCAATCGTCGCCCTGATCCTAAACTTGACCTGGGAGAACTCCTTACCCCAGAAGAAGAACTTGCGCTTCTTCGTCACCTTGAGCTTTGAGAGATCGGCGCGCATGATTTGGTGGGCCAGAATATCATCTCCGGGTCTGTCAGTGGGGATGCGGGCGGTTTCTAGGCGTGGCTGGGCCGTGGACATACCTTTGGATGAGGGGTCATCCCTCAAGCTGCTGACAATCTCAACATGGCAAACCCGGGGTTGGTTTGGCTCTATAAAAATCTCGTGTTCGGATTCGACCTCGTTGCCGTTCTCGATCTCTCTACCCTGATATCATGTCAGCTGGCAGGCGTTCTGTCAAGCAACCAAGCAAACCGACCTTTTGGATGATCCATTCGACACAATCATCAAAAGGCTCCTCAACTTTCTTGCCTCGATTCCAGATGAATCTCCGCTTTGGTTTAGCAGGGGCAGCGCTCGGGATGCGAGAGACAATCCCGAACGATGCACGACAGGCAATCTTGGAAAAGACGGCCTGGTTGTTGCGGGCGTTGTATACAAGGCCCATGCAGACTGCCAGCCGGGGCCGGCGGGATGCAACTACCCTGGCGGATTCGAGCCCAGAGTACGCGCTGCAAAACTTGACGATTTTGCTGTTGACGTAGTGCGAGCTCCCGAGTCCTCCAGAGAGCAGAAGATAATCCTGGGTGGATTGTTAGCCCGGCTGACGTGAAGATGAAGCAGGATTGTAGACTTTCCAGTGATCCATTGAATCGACCTGCCAGGGCCGAGATGTGATTGGTCATCTTTTCGATTTGCTGGTCAAACAGGGGCTTCAGCTCCCTCCTGAGTTGTGTCAGTCTGGCGAGCCCTTGCCTTGTACCTAACAACTCACCCAGTATTCACCAAGTCCCCGTCCTGGATAAAACCGTCGTGGATACTCTGAGGATCCTCTAGATAGGACACGGGAATCCTACCCGCCTGTGCATCTGCACTGAACTCGTGCTTCGCATTGAGGAATACTGCGCCACGGCGCATGTCCCAAGCAACGCGAGAGGGCTCACGGCTTAGGAGGTGCTGGTGAGGCTTCAGGATAGTCTCCATGCGCCTCTCAAAGCCTTGGTCGATGTACGACGACCCGATTTTGCGACCTTCAGAGTCTACGATTAGTTGCTGTCACTGCCAATGGCAAAAACTACCCACCGCTCACGGGCTGGAGCTCGACCAAGCGCGAAGTGTCTTGCCCGCTGATTGAAACCTGGACAAGAGAAAAGTCCTGTGCCAAGTCAGCTCGAGATCCAATGGCAGCGAAAGAGGGGGGTTAATACTCCTGTACCAGCACCAGCATCGACAATCATGACATTGTGGCCTCTCTACACAATCATAGTCAGCAATAAGTCAATAGATGGCAAGAGGTGAGACTGCCTACCCGGAAGCTCGCGACTGGGTTGGGGGAGTTGACTTCGAAAGCCGCTGTAGCTTGGGGCTCGGTCATGCTGATGGCGACGGCATGGACCCCACGACCAAGGTGCTTGCCCTGGGCTTTCTCGAACCCGGCCTTGGATATCAAGGTTTTGAACCGGTTCACGACGGAGGCGTCCCAACAAGCTGGGGTGCTGAAGACAAACGAGATGTTGGCGTCTGCCCATGCTGTGGCGAGTATCCCATCACGGACGAAGCGCTCTGAAAGCTTGCCATGCAGGAATTCGAGGTAGTCGGTATACAGCTTGTCAGTTGTTGCTTGATCCGAGCCATTGTCTCCAAAGGCGGCCTTGAACCATTCCTTGACAGTCAGGTTCTCAGTGGCGT
The DNA here is from genome assembly GCA_011320165.1 of Fusarium protoensiforme. Taxonomy (NCBI): domain Eukaryota; kingdom Fungi; phylum Ascomycota; class Sordariomycetes; order Hypocreales; family Nectriaceae; genus Fusarium; species Fusarium protoensiforme. The sequence continues at coordinate 15,931 of JAANQP010000102.1, forward strand.
CGGGGATGTCGAGCCCCGAGTAGAGGGGCGGCTGCGAAACCCAATCCGCCGTTCTCGCGTAGGCTAGCTTGGTTGGAAGTTTTTCGGTGCTGCCATCGCTTCCCCATAGGAGGCGATCGACGTGGCATTCGATACCACCGGTCTTGGGTTGGCAATACGCCACACCGGTCCCTGTGTTGACGGCTGTTAGATGTGTCGTGTCCCGGAAGCATGGAGGATCAGAGAGAGGGGGGTCCTACCACTCATTCCAACGTCTATGCCAACGATCAAATCGATCACCATCTTGGAGAGTTGGAAGTCTTGGTGTCGGTGATGGATGAATGGGTGAGTCTGATGGGAGTAGTGAAGTTGTGGTTGGGGAGCTGGGCAACACTTGTAGGTCCCGGGGTTGTCCAACTGTGTGGGAGGGATGCCTCAGGAGTCAACGTACAACAGAGAAAAGACGAGAAAGAACAACTCAGGCAGCCACGGTATGCCGCATGGCTCCCGTCCGTTTCCAGTCATATTCCATGGGTGTCTGTATGCTGCCGCCCGCGGGTGCCAGGGTAAGAATATTATTTGCTGTACGCGAGCCACAAGGTATAGCGGTCAATAAACAGTCGTTTCGAGAGGGATACTTCCCTTCATCCCCTGGTCAAGGCTTTCCTAATTGGTAAAAACTCGCGGCGGCCATGTAGAAGTGTTAGGACATTGACATTCATTGTGAGGTATACTCCATGTCCATCGCACAGGGCTGTCTCCATATCCAGTTAGCCCCATCGGTCCGGGCACCCGGTGGGGGGTCTGGTTAAACATGCCACACCCTCTCAGCTCAGCCCGGACGGCAATCAAACAACAATACAAACCTGAATACCTGGGTTGGTGGGCAATCAATCAAGCCATGGCGTAGGCAGCATGTGATTGTGCTCATGCTGAGAGGGGTACGTGTCTTGATCCGTGCAAAGACGATGGGGAGGTACTTGAACAAATGCCCTCCTCTCTTCGCCTCGCCTTCCACTCACTCACTCATCTTCACTCTCCATACCTACCTACCTACCTGCCTACCTACCTTGACCATCATGGCTCTCACTGTTGGCCAGGCTATCGGCATCGGGGTCGCTGTCGGCTTCGTTGGCTCCCTGATCCTCACCGCCGTGGTTTGGTACATTTCTCAACACACCTCCCCACCTCCTAACTGCGTCATCACCAAGGTACTCGACAAACCCTCGCCTGCCCCGCTGGATAACCCCTTCCACAGTTCGATCAGGGACATCAACATTGGGGTGCATGAGTTGAGGAGCGCTCGCGAACTCCAAGAGGTCACCCCCTCCGGTTGGACCCTCACAAGCTGGTGCAAAACTTTCTTCGGCGGCCTCGGGAGACAGCCAGATGTTCCAGAATCCCTTTTCGACGAATCCGAGCTCGTCCGTCTTGCGGGAGAGCCTGTCAACGGCGGCACTTGGTCCCGGTCCATCTGCAACATTTCCACGCGAGTGCCGGCCATCGCGTGCTTCCTCGCACAAGTCATGTTTAAGCGCATGCAGCCTACCTGTCCTGTTCATGAATGCCTTCTTCCTCCCGAGATCTCCAGCTGCTACCAGCTTGTGTGCCGAGTCTACGAGAACCCACGCAGTAAGTTAGCTCTTCTCGGCAATTTCCCAAGGTGTTCGTTATATTCATGACGACGCAGGGGCGAGGACCATCGCTATTTGGCGAGAAAGCGTATACATGCTCCAAGAAGACCCCTGGTCCCTTTTGCCAATGCCGCCTGGGCCTTTTGGAGAGGGCGACCCCAGGAAGGAAAGAATCCGGGCCATGGTTCCGGCTATCATCAATGTCTTGCAGCCAGAGGCGCTTAGAACTGACCAGCCTCGAAATGATAGACTCGAGGACTCGGTGGCGAAAATCTTTGAGAGAGCTGCCAACTCTGCAATGATTCTTCTGGGTCAGCCCTCGGAGTGGGAAGCAGTGTGGTCTTCAACCAAGCCGGGGTTTATCGTTTTCCCCGGCCTGAGGTTTGTCTGGGGGGGCAAGACCAGAGCATCGAGGCCAGCCGAGGTGGACGACAAACTTGTCTGGCCGATGCGCCCTGACGACCAGGACCAGCCGAACAGTCAAGCTGACGAGCAGCTCAAGTCCGACGCTGCTGAGGCGCCCACCCATGATATCTTGCATCTGCGCGAGCACAGGGCTGCTGAGAACAGCACCGTTGAGCACGGTACCGCTGACTATTGACGGAACTGGCTGATCCCTACTTCTTCGGTTCTCACTACAAAGATAGCTTTCAGTAGTTCACCTTCCTTATCTGTCGTATTCGTGTCAAATGCTACGTCGGTCCCTATGAACAGACAAGTGTGTACTGTCCGTGATTGCAGGTTTGCAGTGTTTTACTGGTATGCGTCAATGACTGAGATCGTGGCCGATGCCCCCGGTCACAGGCCAGCAGAGCCATCAAGAGCTAAAGGCCACTGCCAGGGTCCCAGTTCAAACATGACCCCTGGCTTGGAAACGGTTGCAATGAGATGCTGTCCTAGCGTCGTCTAAGGGAAACAATACAGGCAATGCCCAGGTAGTATGGACATCTCCTGGACGGGATGGCTGCCAGAGTGATATGGAACCTGAACACACAGGTCTTCAGTGGACTACGGAAATCCACACCGCCTCTATCCCGCCCCTTCTTAGGCATTCATTTCCATGGGCCGCGCCGGTAAGAGTCGCTTCCGTGGCCTGGACTCTCATGTCAGCGTGTGAGGCGCAGGGGCCAAGGCAATATCGCCGGCCTGCCCTACGTCAGCCATCGGAAAGCTGCAGGCCGCCATCCACCACGTCACTCACCCTAACCTCAACTGTTGGGCCAAATCCATAATTTGGGAATTTCAGGGGCCAGGCGCGCTGCCACAGCGGTCACACCAGTCCCTGTTTGAGCCAGGAAACGGGAAAGGGCAGCCAACGATGACTGCACAGTGGAGATGTGGCATGTCACAGGGCACATTCACGGTGATTTCTAGCGTTTGATCTTGATGCTGCCATGGGCAAAGTACTATGTGCTTTGACATTGTGCCTTATGCTTGAAACCAACAGCAACAGGACTCATTCTGTTCGATGCGTGTGTGTAAGCAGATGGGTCTATCCGATGGATCGGAGAACATCAGGCGGCGGCATTCCCCACGCATCAGCTCCAGGCCTGAAGGAAAAGAAACGATGCATACATCGGAAGCTCTCTCCCTGGGGTGAACAGGGCTGAGCAGCGAGTCTGGTAGGGGTATGAGTCAACAGCAATCAAGGAGTCAACCGACGTCCAAGTTGAGCCGCGGGAGTTGGTGGCGCTTTTCTTCTTCTTCTTCCTTCTGTCTTCAAGTACCAGGCACGGTTGCAAGCACACCATCCGGAATGACGACGGCATGAACCCCCGTAACGCTGCCGTTCACTTTATTACTTCCTGGCCCTTTCCAGTGTCTCCATCGCCGTAGCCGACGCCCTATCCGTTTGAGCTCAGACCTGCAAATCTAGAGCTGAGGCTTCAGGTTGCCCCGCGGCCGCAACAAGTTGACTGTTTGAGACGGCTCTTGAGGGAGCTCTTTGTACAGGAATGCCGCAGAACAGGCTCACCGCCATGGCATGTCCACAGCTGACAGGTCACCCGGGCCAGGCTATGGATGCTCAGCTCCAGAGCCAGGCCTGGCCGTCATGGTCTGGCTTAGCTGAAAATCCATATCTGGATGCGTGTTTGCTTATTGTTCCATGCAAGGCTGACCTGCCGTTCCGGCCACCTTTGGACCTTGATTCTGAGCTATCAGAAGGAATTTCCCGGTGAGGGAGCGAGCGCCGGCTTTTGGGAGCGGGGGGTTGGCCTGAAGGTCGATAACCATCTCACTCCGAAAGGTTAAAACCCAGGTCCTACCTACCCAAAGCTTGACCCTTCACACCAACAACCTTTCACTCGCTCTCTATACATCGTCTTGTTGCTACGAAGCTCCCGCATCCATTCTTATCATATCCTTCCTACAGCGGCTTTTACACATTCGTCCACACCCAACTATCCCGGTTGGAAACAGTGTACTCCGTCCTCTCAAATGTCCGGATTCGAACTACTTGCCATTGGGCCGGCTATAGGCCTGGCCATGAAACTATTCTCCCAGTTGGGTTTAGTTTCGGTCGGCCTGAGGACTGAAGCCAAGGCCATGGACATGCAGGCCAAGAGCTTGAAAGATGATATCGAGGATGCGTATATCTTCTATGACAAGCTCATGGGATATGCCAGCGAAGAGATCCAGCTGAAGAACCGAGCCCTTGCTTCTATCCGCAACGCCGAATCCGCACTCAAAGAATTCGAGAAACACCTTCGGGCAAATGACAACTCCCACGCCTTGTCCCTCCTCCTCGGGGACCGAACCAGAGTTCAAAAACTTGTGGAACCCCTTCGGGGCGCTCAAACACAGTTGGCGCGCAGGGTCGATTGGATGAGGGCTGCATTGTCGGATTTAGACAGAAACTTCGACCCCTCGAAGGAACAAGGAGAGCTGGCCAGTTCCGTTCCGCCGAACGAACGGCCTGGTCGGGATGGCGAGGAGAAGTAAGGAATCGATGGGCGGATAGCATTTAGGGACTGGGTTTGGAACATGGTTGGAGTGGTTGGTTTGTACATGACCAGAAGGCAGAGGGGTTTTGTTTCGTTCGCCGGTTTTCCCCCCTCTGCCCACGGTTAGATTTCTAGAATACAGTGCACTTTTCAGTCGATGGGACTGGCTCTCTTCCGAATCTTGAGAGGTTGCTAAGAACGCCGTGAAAGCCCTTGCATGTCGCCACCATCTTCCTCCTGCAGCCCCAACTTGGCTCTCCCGCCAGGTAGTTCCCCAAATAGCCAGCCAATAAGCGAGGGTGGAGGCTAACCGAACCAGGGTGAGAGTTTCCAGGGGGTTCGGGCGGGTTTGCTCAATCGCTACGGTAACTGTGGCAAAGCAATATGCACGGGGGCCTCCTACTTTTGCGTATTTGGCACAATGGTTTATTGTCATAGTAATTATAGATGTCGACTTGGCTTTAGAACACAGCGAGAAGCAAGCATCATGCTTGAACCGGTAGAAATATTACAGGGTTACAGGGCAGGACACAAGTGGACGTTTCCTTGCGCGCCCTTCCATGCAAGGGCCCCTGCAAAAGTGAGTGAGGCATCTCGATCTTGTGGGCACCGCACTACCATTTGTTTGACGTGCAGTTATTCCAGGGCTGAAGCAAGGGTCCATCATGCAATGAAACCTGAAACACCCAGCAGGCGAAGCTAAACCCCAAGCCGCTTGGACCTGCGCCGTCTTGCAGCTTGTCGATCAGCCAGCAGGGATCTATCCATGCTCCCAGGGCTGAACCGGGTCATCAATCGCCCCACGGTCCCTCAGGCATCCTTCAAATACCCTCACTCCCTCTTGTGACAATAGACCATTGTGCCAAATACGCAAAAGGAGGCGGCACCCATACTTATCGTACGGAGATATTTGGTACATGTTGCTTTGCCACACCTCTCTTGGTCCACAGAGAGCATCGACACTCTGAACAATGCGTGGCATATTATCCTTCGTCGCCCTCGGCGGCGTCGTCGTCGCAAAGGACCAGGTCTCCTTCCCGGCAACTGGCGAGTTCGACGTCGTCTTCCCCCGCAACGACACGTACGCCGTCGAGGCACCCTTCCCCGTCATCTTTGGCTTCCAGAACGCCCCCGTCCTGCTCTCCTTTCCGACCCAGATCAACTGGGAGCTCACCTGCGGCCTAGGCACGCTGTTTGGCATCAACCGCTTCCAGGGCGAGCGGGGTGTTGCTCCCCCTTCGGATCCTTACTTTTACATCAACTCGAGCCGTGCCCTCATGAAAGCTGAGGAGGGAGATCAGTTCAAGTATTTCAGACACGACCATGATACTTGTGTTCTCACTTGGGAGCTGTTTTACTACACCACTTGCCACCGCGAGTCGGACGGCTCTCTCAAGATCATGGGAGGGTATTTTCCGAAGCGCACCGGAAACGTCACCTTCACCCTACGTCCAGGAGCCAAGACACCCCGGGAGGCCATCGCCAACTATGATGGGTGCGCCGTGGCTGGTACGGCAGTTAAACTTCAGTCCAACGAGACTGGGTGCGCCCAGATCGCTCAAGATGCTGCGCCCAAGCCGAAACCCTGTGAGTTGGATGTCAAGAGCGTCGCGAGCAGTCTTGCCGCTGCTGTTGTGAAGCCAACTACGAGTTTGACCGCACTCCCGAGCACGACGACAGAGGCTGGGTCTTCGAGGACGGGGCTGGGAAGCGCGTCCGAGCCTACTACGACAGGAGAAGCATCTGGAGATTCAGGAAATGGAGGAGGGGGTTCGAGCGGCAGCAGCGATGATGACGGCAACTGGGCCACGCAGAGATTTACGATTAGCGGTGGAAAGATGACGCTGGCCTTGGCTGTTGTTGCAGCAGCAGTTGTTCCGATCGTCTTGTGATGATAATTTAAATGAGAAAGGATGGCCGAATATCAACAATACAACGCACCACAGGTATTGACTGCAGGATTATCTGCAGGGACAATATTATTCCTTCAACTCTCCTGAACATGACAACTCCCAAGCCCGTCCCCAGTCTATATCAAAGGCCGTTTCCGCTGGTGAAATATAGGAGTATTAAAGGTTGCAGTCGGTGTCTTCTACAAAGTGACACAACAAATCGCCAACAACGTGACCAATTCTCAACATCGAAACTTGTGGGAGTCCTCCTTGCGGATGGCCATTCCCTTGATCGCAAGCACCACCACTTCCCACGCCATCAGGATACCAACGAAGCCCATGGTAACTGTGTATAAGAACATGGCGTCAAGATCGTAGTGAATCATTCCCATGACGGTATCGCTGCTCTACAACCCATGTGTCAGTCAGGACTCTCGCAATAAGGCAGATAGACTTACGCTAGCCATGAATACAATGCCGCCCGCGATCAGACCAAATGATGTCAGAAGCTCAGTTGGTGGGCGAGAGGGCAGGATCGATGTTGGGGGTCGGATATACATGATGATATAAGTCAAACACCTGGCAACCGAGGCCCCAAGCAGTAGCTGGCCCCATTGCTTGTGGACCATGGTTGACGTCATGGTGGTTTGGTGGTGAGAGCTCATCATGGTGCCCAGTAATGCGATGACCAGAGCCGGGATGGGGTTGAGGGAGAATCCATAAGTTGGGGGAGTGCGAATCGGGTTCCTCATTTCGTGTGAAGCTCTCAGATGTAGTGTCGTATTGAGCAGATCTCGAATTCGAGTGGATTCAACAAGCATACCGCACTAAGATTCATATTAGCTATTGCTTAACCAAGTAGGTATGATAGGAAAGGTCAGCTTTTATGAATTCCCATCACCGAGACTTACCAAACCTCCGCCCAGGAAGAGCACAGTAATTGCCAGATGCTCCAAGTCACGAGCCCCCCATTTACCGTCCGAGTTGCCCAGGTGCTCAAGAAAGATGTTTGTTGATCCGTAGAAGAAGATAAGGAAACTCTCGACAAATTCAGCCGAAGGCTGGCGTTTCCGGCTCCTCGGTCGCATATTCCAGGCCCAGCCCAGGTCGGCAAAGCTGCCCGCCCAGCGTCCAAGGTTGAACAAGCCGAGCCAGAAGAAGACGCCGCCTTTGATCCAGTGTGCCAGCCCATTGAAGATGGCTTCACCTTCCTATAAGCAGCTGGATTAGTATGTAACTGAATATTCTTGTTTTGTATAAGCGGTTCTTACAAAGAATCTACCAAATGTTGCAATCCCGGTAGTGAAGGCTACGAAGCCAAAAGGCAGCATGACTCGGTCAGTAACCTTGTAGCCGTAGCCCAGGCAGACCCAAGTGGAGAGAGATGCGATTTGAGAAATGGCACGGGTAGTGGAACTGATCACAGCCGAGAAGAGTCCCTGACGGCGGGATGTCTGCGAAGCTTCGGCGTGTTTGAAAGTTGGTAATGGAGTATCCTCGTCGTATTCCTCGACATGGGCCGCACCGGAGCCACCACCCATTGAGTCGATAGACCCTCGACCATCGCCGTCATTGGATGAGTGGTCGTCATCCGATGCATCGTTGTAGCTGTCGTGGTTCGGGGTTGTCGCGAGAGGCACGAAATCTTGCTCATCTGCTCTGGCATGGGTCCCAGAGATGGATATAGCGGCTTTCCTGCGTGTCAGGAGGCCCACTATGACATGAGCAGCCATGACTGCCGTGATGATCCAGCCAATTTTGTGATGAGCATTATTGGGGTACAAATCGGGAGTGCGGGTGTTGTAGAATAGTGCCAGGAGAATGCCGAACCCGTTGAATACTGTGAATGTAACCTGGACTACCGACGTATATCGTGAGGAAGCCAGGGAGAGGAACACGGCTGTACATTTGCAAAACGCAGGTTGTCAGTCAATGATGCTTCTTGTGTAGATAAACGTATACGTACCGACTGGTAGGATTACAATCCAGGCAACCGTCATGATCGTAATATGAGAGTATATCAGACTGGCACTGTCTGAGAGAGCAAAGTATGTCGGGGGACCGTTGTCGAGTTTTCCCTTGATGTCTTGAATTGCCTGACTCTCATCATGTCCTCCATCGTCATGCCCGTGCCCATGGCCGTCGGCGAGAGCCCATGAGACGTGTGATAGAAAAAGCACTAGGCTTGAGCCCAGAGCCAATACCTTGGACTTCATTTAGAATTGCAGGGTCGATGATTGGCTTTATCAATCAAGTATGTGACCATTCGAACTCGGAGGAAAGTAGAGAGCACGCGGGACGTGGTGATGACTGAAGTTGATGAGATGAAGTAGAATTTCTCACTCATCACCATCTTTTCTTCTCTACTTATACTTCAATCCGCTCCTAGAAAGCCAGACACGATCAGAACAGTATTGAGCATCATAAAGTCCGAGTCTGATGGCCGTAAGATGACACTAATAAACTCGATCAAGTCCATGTTTTTGCGACGCGCACCTGTGATTGGCCACATCTGAAACCTACCTACGCAGCGTGGCTCAGTCTGACGCAACGTTAATTCGACGACCCTCTCGGCCACAACGGGATTTCTCCTTTCGCATGTGCATTCATTCCTCACCATGGTCAGCCGCAGGTACTCCCAAGGCTGCATCACCTGCAAACAGCGACGCGTCAAATGTGACGAAGCAAGCTTTCATGCCGCGTGTGTCAACTTGAATGTACAGGCCCGAGTGCTCTGCATGTGCTATAATCAACACCCTGACTATATTCTACTTCTCTTGTCTAGAAATGTTATGGTAATAGTTAGATATGCACCTCAATATACCCCCCAGAGAACCATCCGTAGCTTGATCTATAGGTCCCAAGCTTCACGGCCCACTCATGAGAATTGCGCCCTTCCTAATCTCCCTGGCCAGATACTCCGCCCTGACATCTGCGGACTCCCCCGGCGATCCTGATCCCTCCATATCATTGCCCGGCTCGGACGGAAGATGCAGCAGCGCGGCGACACGCAGGAACTGGTCGCGGATCCACTCCCGCTGCCCAGGCCTAAGAAGACTCGCTATCACCTCGCCGTCATCCTCCGAGAAGAGCGTCAAACAGCGGCTCAGCGGATGCATGGCGCGCCACGGCCCCTGCGCGATGACATGACGCCTGTGGTCGTCGCTCGATATCACCCCATCGAGACTGCCCTGGCTGGGAAGCAGAACCGTCGGGTCAGTGAAATCTGTGAGGCTGGATCGAGCAGTTCGGTTGCCTAGGTGGAAGGGTATGCTGTAGCACACGCTGTCAACTACTTCTTGGAGTGTATGTTGGCAGTTGACGAAATCTGTGGGGTCGTCGAGGAACTGCCCGTATGCGAAGCCAAAGCGACTCAGATCTGAGAATGCACCAAGGGAGCCGAGCGTGATCTTGGCCAGCACGAGGCGTTGGAAGCGCCATAGATTCCAGATACTGGCAATTTGGCACGAAGGATACACCTCGCAGACAGACTGGTAGGTGGGTATGGACGAATCGATATCCCGACCACTTATCAGCCTTAGCGGTCTCCAATGATCCGGTACATTTTCCGCCCACGCCAGAAGCTTTGCGTCAACTCTCCTTGCCTCGGCCCTCCACTCTTTCAGAACGCGCTCCAAGGACGTCGTGGAGTCGCCTTGGGTTACAAATTGCGTGTAGCTGGCCTGCAACTCGGCAACGGACGCCCCTATGGCATCGAGTGCTGAGCTAGGGTTGTCTGGCACAGCCACCGTATCCTTGCTCTCAATCCATGAGTATGCGATGCTCTTGAGCGGCTTTTTCTGACGCATAGCGGTTGAAACCTCGGTATGCAGCATAAACCTCCTTAGGTAGGCGCGCACCGTCCGGTCCATGTTGTCCGAGTCGACAAACGAGAGCAAAGACGCTGCACCATTGTGGTGCATCCTCGAGGCCCGGCGAAGATCATATACCGCAGACGCATTCTCGTATATCTGCAGCACCAGGACGGCCAACACAGTTGCCGGCCTGCCACGTTCTTTGGGATCCTGTATTGCGGTCCGAAGGCGTGTGATTGCCCGGGAATAAGACTTGCGTGTTGATTGGAAGCTGCTGGCATCTTGCCGCCACATGGACAAGATCTCGGAAGCCAACGCTGACACGGCGAGCGGGAGGGCCGATTCTTCCTGCTGAGAGAAGTAGGCTGGAATGAGCATCTCGAAGAAGCCACGCGTGGATCCCATATCGCGGCCTATTCTAGCGTAATGGCCGAGAAAGAAGGGCACGGCAGTGTCGGGCTCAGAGAGCCGTTGTGAAGTCAAAGCTCTCATAACCTGAATATCAGGCTCAGACGACCGACTCGGGCTAGTCTCAGACTTTACGACACCCCGGCCGTGGGAATCGACATCCTGGTTGGTGTCGGTGCGGAACTTATAGTTCTGGTCTCTGAACTTGAGTCTGCTATGCTTGGGCTTGGACCGGTTGTAGCCTCCGCAACGAAGCTTGAGGCGCTGGCAAGATCGGCACACGGGCTTCGCCTCGTCGCATTTCACGCGGCGTTCCTTGCACGTCACGCAGCCTGCAGAGCGCCCACGGTTGACCATTGTGACAGCGATGATGCGATGCCGAAAAGAGAGACCTGGGTGTGATGTGATAGACAAGTGAAGTTGCAGTAATAAATAAGCCTGCTGTGGGGGGGCATCGTCATAGGGTATCGTAATACGGCACAGCCGGGTTACATCCGGCAGTGAGCTTAGTCGGTTGACAGCGCAACCAATGAGAAGACCCCGTCGCAAAAATGAATACTCGATGCAGCTTAGCCTGGGAAGGGTCCAATTACGTAGCACGTCCCTCGATATGGTTGAGGCCATCATCGCCGCGTACGTCTAAGAGAAGGGCTCAAGTATAAGAAGAAGAGATGGACGGGGGGAAAGAAACGACACAAATCACTTAGGAGCAACAGACAACAAACATCACAAGCAACAAGCCCATCACAATTTTTTCAAGTTCTTTTCACTCCACCATGAAGCTACATTCCTCCGCCTACACCGGCCCACTCCTAGCCGCTCTGTTGAATTCCCGTGTAGCCTCAGCGGCATACGACACCTCCAATAGCCCCATGCTGCTGCTGAGCAATGACTCAACAATGAACTTTGACTTGCTGACCCCTCTCGGCGAGTCCATCACTGGAGGGGCCGACGTCGGACCTGTTCTTGCCGCAGCCAAAGATATCGAAGCCGGAAACATGACATCCTTCATCGACGTCTTCTATAAGCTCGCCAACGAAACCAAGGCTCAGGCTGAAGACCCAGAGAATGCCTACGACCCTGTCAATGTCAGAGACACGTGGTTCTCTGCGGCCACGTATTTCCGCAGGGCTGATGTCTACACCCACGGCAACTGGAGCGATCCGCTCATCAACACCATCTGGGACGAGCAGATTCGCGCCTTCGACAAGGGGATAGCTGCTTTGCCTATTCCTGGCAAGAGAATCCGCATCCCGGCTACCAAGAGCAACTTCACCGTCGACGCCATCTGGTACTCTGCTTCCGAGAGCGAGCACGACAAGCTGCCGACCTTGATCATCGGGAATGGCTTCGACGCTGCTCAGGAGGACTCTTACCATAACTTTGTCGCGCCCGCCCTGGCCCGAGGGTGGAACTGTATCACCTACGAAGGTCCAGGACAGCCAACTGTGCGCCGTAACCAGAACATTGGTTTTATCCCCGACTGGGAGAAAGTCGCCACCCCCGTCGTGGATTACGTTCTCTCGGAGAAGAAGAACGTGGTGGACGAGAATCGTCTTGTACTCATCGGCAACTCCTTCGGCGGCTACCTAGCTGCCCGTGCCGCAGCCTTCGAGCCCCGCCTGTCGGCCGTGGTCCTCATCGATGGCGTCTGGGACAACTACGCTGCATACACAAGGGAGCTTTCACCTGAAATGCTCGAAATCTACGAGGCGGAAAACTACACGCAGTTCGACGACGTCGTCCTCTCAGCTCTGGAGGCTGGAAAGCTCCCCACCGGCGCCACCTGGGGCCTCGAACATGGCATGTGGGCGTTCCACACGCACTCGCCTTCTGATTTCTTCACCCAGGCCAAGCAGTACAACGTCGAGTCCTTCATTGACAAGATCAAGATTCCCGTGTTTGTCGGAGATGCCGAGCTGGAGAGCAGCTACGTTGGACAGCCGAAGCAGGTGGCCGACGCCCTGGGTGACTGGGCTACTCTGCATACTTTCAAGGGGGTTGCTGGCTTTCACTGCCAGACTGGTGCTGGACAGGAGCTTTCGAGGACGATCCATGCGTGGTTGAACAAGGTTTTCGACAAGGCGGGCCTTGGCCACTAAGATTAGTCCTCAGGATAAAGGTGGCCTATATCTGGGAGCCAGATGGAATACCTGGGCATACTGCCACATGGTATCACCAAGGTCACTCTGACATACGGGCTGTGTGACATGATATTAGATTCCGACGAAGGATGTTGTGAGGGGTATTCTGTCCTATCTAGGGAAGGCCAAAGCCAACTTTAGTCACTCATTTAGTTAGATAGAAAGAGCTTCTATAACTCGAACTGCATCCCAGAATGTGACATGTTATAGGCTTTCTTTCCTTTCAATATGGCTTTAGTAAATAATCAATTGTGTCTAGGAAGAGCAATTATTTAACTAAAAGGGACGATTACCCCAATGCTCTCTTGTCAGTCTTTGGTCCCTGCACACATGCCCAATTAGGTGCCAGATAAATTCCTATAGATTTCTGGATGCACTCACCCCTACGAGCTCTTTAATACAAAGAAGGAAAGTCTAAGAGGTCAAGTGCTCCATAATCATAAGCATGTATTCTGGTCTCTAGGTGCACACTATCTACTCATCTGGTGTGTCCCACCAATTCCTTCTCTTGTCTTTGGTCAGCTGAGCAAGACTGACAGGCATTTCATCGGCATTGCTTTCAGGTTGCTCAGATTCTGACCTTCCAGCTGCATCGCTCAAGGAAAGGTTTGACATGTCCTTAGGCAGATTTGCCTTTTGCTCCATTTCTTTCTTCTTTGTCATCATGAAGCCGTACAGCTGCTGCCAGTTCTGTGGTAAAGAAGTGGGATCGATCTCATCACCTGTGCTGCCCTGCTGCTGCAGACTTGACACTGTGTTGAACAAGGTGTACCCTAGCCTCTCTAGGTTCTTGAGTTCGTCAAACATGTCCTGGTTCACATTGCCTTGCGCGAGAAAAGCCTGGACGCTCTGTGCAAAGCGTGCAAACACCAACATGATGGGTGACGCGCCGTCTGACATGCCCAAGCCCTCCGGTAGTGACGGTATCTTGACCGTTCGGTGAATGTCGCTCTGGTAGTCTGATTCTAAAAGTGCAGACACGACATCGACGTTGACACTCATGATTGCCGCTGTGAGTGGAGTTCCATGGTCTTGGTGAACGGCGTGCTCCTTCAAGCTTTCAGGCGCGGGGAATAGCTCCAGTATTCGATGAATGATTCGTGAGGATATTTGCTGCCGAGAGTTCATCCGGCCTGGATCGTGTAGAGCAAGCATATGCACAGCACTGAACTCTTTCGTCAAGTCCACAAGGGGTTCCAGGGTTACAACACCCTCTTCGTTCTTCCTTGCCAAATACTCAATCGCTAGTAAGGAGGAGTAAGTGTGAGACTGCAAGAGGATCCCCAAGACAGACACGAAGCCTCCAGACGGCTCCCAGTGGTAAAAGTGGTTCACACTCTCACCAGCACCATTGGCCAAAAGGAGGTCAGCCAGGGGGAAGTAACCGTTCTTGATAGCTGATGCAATGGGGGAAGGTCTTTCTCCATCTGCTGCTTCAAGTGGGACCAGATTTTCAATCAAGAACTGGGCAATGAGCAAATCGTCAGGAGACGTTCGTGGCTTTGCGGCGAAAATTTGAAGAAGTGACTCTTCCTTGTCGTCAAAAGATAGCTCGGCGCCGTGAGAGACGAGTAGCTCGAACATGTCTCTGTTGTTTAATCGGACGGCTGTAGCCAAAGGGCGATGGCCTGGTAAACCATTGACGTCATGACGCAGCTCAAGTAGGGCTTGGACGATATCGAGATTGCCCAGCTCAACCTCCCTGCATAAACACCTTGCACTCTTCAACATCCAGGCTGATTGGTTCTGTGAGTCTGGATCCTGGCTTTTGCGTCGGTCATGAAGAATTCTGAGAGTGCAGGAAAGCCATTCCTTGTAGCGTGCTCCACAGCGTACAAGTCTGCTGTGAAGTGTCAAGGGGTCTGCTGCTCCTTTGCTGTGCATGTCGCGTGCCATGTCGAGCACATCCAACTCATCAGGTACCTTTACCTGGCCACCTCTGCCATCTTGGTAATTGAGAAGCTCTTGTAAAATTTCAGGAAGCGTCAAGAGGGCGGCAAGTTCGATGGGTGACAGGTTCACAGCCTCTTTTCGAGTTGCCTTCTCCATAGGATCTGCCGAGCCAATTTCCAGTAAAGTCTTGACGGCAGTCAAGCTGTTGTTCAGAACAGCTCGACCCAGTGGTGTCAGAGGTAGGTTCAGTCTATCCTCCCAGTCCGAAAAGATCCGGCGAACGTCTTTTCTCATGGTATCGGTCATCCTGGACATGTCTGCCCCAGCATCGACAAGGCGCTTCGTGGTAAGCCTCATCTCAGCTCTTCCGAACCTAGAGATCCAGTGGAGGGGTGCTTCTTGACCAGAGTCTGAGCCGTTGGGGTCGGCGCCGTTTTCAAGCAGGAACTTGGCGCAGTCGTACTGTCCGGCTCTACAAGCGCAGACCAAGGGGGTTTCGGCGAATGACTGGTTTGGTAGGTTGATGTTGCATTTATACTTACTTAGAAGATGTCTGAGAGCGTTGACGTTGCCGACGGCGGCAGCGTAGTGAATAAGGCCATGGCCGCGCTTGTTGACGTATATCTTGTCAAATCTAGACGTGTCTGATTCTGTTTGTGGTTCACTCGCAGACCGAAGACAAGATCCATACTCGGTACCAAGTTCCATACGGATATCCTCGTCCAGTGCTTCAAGGTCGAGTAGATCGTATGGACGACTCATCATGCGCGGCGCATAATGAGGCATACCAGTTCCGCCCGTCAACTCTTTGTTTATCGAGACAGCCTGCCTAATGCGTGACTGGACAGTTGTGGCTTGGTGTGGGTTAGGAAAAAGAGGCATAACCAACTCGCTGTCCTCAATGCAATGTCGATGACCACGGACGATGCTCCAGAACAAGTCATCAACTTGTTCATCCGGAGTCAGCGGACAAGTCACGCCCGCCGCGTTGCAAAGCCTGGTCAGCCAGGCCTTGGCCAAGTAATCAGTATCTGCGCACTCGAAATCCGCCTTGGACGCTTTGCATAGCCAGTGACAGGCTCTTTCGAGGTCGATAGGCATTCCAAATCCGCTCAGGCATGCCTGAAAGAGGTGATACGATGCCGTCCAGGGTTGAATCTCAGCCGAGTCCTCCTCGAACGACGAGGACTCGGCAAGCTGCTCCAGTTCTCTCACCATGGCAACTTGCTGAGACCAGTCTAGGATGGTTTTGAGCTTGAATGGATCAAATAGAAATCCACCAAGGGCAGGAGCCGGAAGATCTGGTCGACATCCTGGGAGGTTCCGCTGAGCGTCGTAGTTCTGCCCAAAACGGCCGAGAGCATAGCCCACACTATCAATGTCGATGGCGCGCTGTCCAGGGATGCGGTTACGTTCCATCTCCATTTGGCTGGCATTCTCACGTTCAAGAGCAAACGTGTAGTCTTCGACTTGTTCTCTCGACATGCCTCGTAGCCTGGCCTGAGCCTGGACTAGAGATCGTGAGGCTGGGCTGAGGGTGAGCGTGGCATTCATCGCGTCCGTCACCATTTCGACTGTCTCTCCCGGAAAGGATCGCGATTTACCATACGCTTCTACTGTATCGAGAGCCATATGAAGAAAAGACTCGGTTCTCTTGAGCTGTTTCAGCGCCGTCCTCTCGTCATCTGACAAGGGGGTAGAGGCCTGTTTGAAACCGATGGTGACCAACAGGTCCTGGCAGTCGACAAAAGTTCTCCAGATCAGCATCCCGTACGAATACGTGTCGGTGGCCTTGATTCCATCAATAGTAAGAGCCTGGCCTGACTCAGGTGCGTCGTATGGAACAGTTGTCATGCGCAAAGAATGACCATCGTCCCGTCCAATATCCATGATAGCTCCACCGAAATCTGCGAGCTTGGCCGTGTATGGCTGATCAGGGGGGTACTCCTCCCTGTTTCTGAACACGAGGACATTGTTGTGTTTCAAATCACCGTGAACTATGCCACAGGCGTGAAGAATTGACAGGCCACGACCGACATCATAGCAGAGCTTTTGCTTGATCCGAAAGGGAAGTGGTGACTCGCGACTGAGTTGGAGATCGTCAAGGGTACCAAAGTCAGCGTACTCGAGGACAAGAGTCGGGAAGGGCGACCCGGTTTCTGAAGAATGCGACCAACCAAAGTCGAGCAGGTGCACAATGTTGGGATGGTATCTCAAAGGCTCATGAAGCAAGGCTCGTACTTCAAGCAGAATGTCCTTCCACCTCGAGGGGTCTCTGAGTGGACATACCACTGTTTAGTGTAAGCCATTCGAGGGGGAACATATATGGCCTACCCAGACTGGTCCCTGGCCGTCTTGATTGCGACAATCTCTCTCCCATCAGTAGGCCGATTTGTTATCCTCGCCCGGTCAACTGTAAAGAACCCTCCACCTCCAGCTGGAAAGCGTGCTGCCGTCTCTATCTCGTGCCCGTCGAAAAACTTGGTCTGGCTTCCGCGACGTAGTCTTTCCTCTAGGAAGGCAACATGGCAAGCAAACGACGTGAAACCAGCGGTTGTGAGGGTTTCATCCGTGTTTTGCGCCGGAAGAGTTGTTCGTGCTGTTTCGGCCGAAGTCTTTGTTGCGTTTGATGACTCTGTTGATGACTGGCCAAGTGAGTAGGAATGATAGAATCCTGAGTCCATTATCAAGGTAGAGTGATTTAATTCCAAGTAATGATTAGCGTGATGGCTTCTATGAGGGGTTATCGTCGTTGGCTGATGTTGAGTGGGTGGCTGACCAAGTGCGAACCACTATCACATGGGAAACTTCAGACTCCAAAAACAGTCCACTAGGTATAGATACTGAAGATTTATCCTTGCTCCTTGGATCAAGATAGAGAAGGGAAGAGTTCGAGATGAGAATCCATGCATGAGTTGACCCCGCCCCGGAAATACCATATCACCGGCCGAGCATCATCCCTCATCCCAGTTGGTATACCTACCTAGCCAGGCACAGCCTCAATTTCTCTCTAGGCAGAACAACTTGCCACCTGCAACGTCATGGTAGACCCTGGAACAGGCATCGCAATCGCCCAGATCGCCTTCTTCGCGGCCTGCAAGGCAGTCGACGCCTTCGGCACCGCCCTCAACTACTTTGACGATGCCCAAGCCCTCGCCGTCGCCTTGGAGATTGAGCGTCTCAGACTCCAGGCCTGGGGCGCCAACTCGGGCTTGGCCGATGGCACACTGGCACCTCACATGAGCATCGCGAGCGAGATCCTTCTTCGGGAGCTTCAGGTCATATCCCGCATGTTTGGGGACGCTGACAAGGTACGAGAACGATACGGCGTCAAGATCGAGGGCGAGGAATCTACCTCGAAAGCCGTGTCGAGCTTTGTGGCTCGCATGCGCAAGTCACTGCGGTCTAGCGGGGTTAAGCTCTACGGAGGGACACCTCTTGCTATAGACAGCGAGGAACCGGGAGATTCGGAAATCGCCCGCGGCATCTCTCGCAGCATGTCCAGGCGTGTACGGTGGGCTATCAGAGACAAAGATCAGCTCAAGAAGCTCGTCACTGGCCTTCGCGAAGAGATTGATATCCTGAACAAGCTCCTGACCGAAACGCAAAGGAGGAGATTCGTCAACGACTACGAGCGCATCCATGTCCTTGTAGTTGGTAGCGCGGTAGACGACAAGTCTCTGGCCATGATCAGAGAAGCAGTTGACGTCGATCGAGATGGTGATACTCTGGCCAAGCTTGATCGAAAGTCCCTCGCAGGCAACGAGGATCGGTCGTTACGAGCAAATGTCTCCCAGATTGCCATGAAGTCTTTACGGCTGGCACAATATGACATCCCATCAGACTTTGCAACGCAAAATCGCTTCTTGGGAGCAAGAAAGGATGACCCGGCCATGCTGTGTCTATTTGAGCGCAAATCATTTGAACCAGACTTGGATCATGGGTCAAAAATGAAGCTCTGGAGTCGCGTTCAGAGACTCATCTCGCTGTTGGCCTTGCCACAGTCGTTTTGCTTCAAGGTCCCACAAGCGGTTGGCTATATTCACGACCCAGACCACTACTGTTGGTGGCTTGTCTTTCAATTTCCCCAGAAATCTAGACAAGCTCCAGAGGACATCTCAAAGCCACTATCTCTGTTCAATCTACTACAGCCAGAGTTTAAGCCTCGACCACCTCTTGAGAAACGCTTCAGACTCGCAAGCGACATCTCATCAACCTTTCACCAGCTCTACAGCAGTAGCTGGATGCACAAGAGTATCCGCAGCGACAATATTCTGTTTCCTCATCAAAGTCCAGATGGGGGTCCTAGCCTTGATCGGCTGGCTTCGCCTATCATCTGTGGCTTCGAATATTCGAGGCTCGAATCAGAGGCCCAAACTATCGACCGTTCCAAGGCCAATGGTGAACCTTCAGTCGCCATGTACCGTCACCCCGACTACCAAGGCGAAGCAGCACAAGGATACAAGGTCCAGTATGATATATACAGCTTAGGACTTGTCCTGTTGGAGATTGGCATCTGGGCCCCGTTGACAAGTCTCTTTGACTCTAAACGCGGCAAAACATCCAGCAGCCGGCCCTCGTTATCAATAGACGCGAAACACTTCCACAGCCCCGAGGCAAAGATCCTGAGGGAGAGAGTTAGATCGACTATTGATAAGGATCTGCCGTTCCGAATGGGCTCGACCTACGCGGCTCTGACTCGTTGGTGTGTTGACTATAGCGAGCAAGCCCCAAAGACGATGGAAGAGCCTTTGAACCATGCATTGGAGTTTTACAATCAGGTTGTTGAGCCACTATCCAGCCTTAGTCTTGGACATGCTGAAAGGAATGACTAAATGCACCTGATGAGTTCGTGAACGGATCTGATGTAGTTCAAGAAGACTTGGTATGGTTACACAACGAGGCTCAAGTGTGGTTGTACATGCAGTGTATTGGATAGTTTACTGCAGCGCTTAATATCCAGTACATACATGGCTGAAACATGGCTGAAGGATGCTGCATATCTACTGGGCGTGTCCAACTTGCCTGTTAATTCGTGTCCCCTTCTAACCCACCATCTCTTTTAATAAATGAAAGTAATGTGCTTGAAAGTCACGCGCAACATATTTCCCCATGGAGAATCACGCGCAGCATACTTCCCCATGGAGAATCGCGTACTCAGCCCTCAATTCGCTTACCACCGAGCCCCGAGCCTCCAAATCGCTCGCCGCACTTTCTAGCATTCTTGATTGGACAAAGTTCTTGGCTTTTCCAGCCACATCACATCCTTGAACGCCAAGCCTGAACCATGTCACAGTCGACGCAGTCTCAAGTTTATGATGGGAAATCCTCTGTGCCGGTTGTAAGCCGTAATACGTCATGGTGATCAAAGACCGGTGCTACACTGAAAGTTACACCTCCTCACCACACGAGTATAAAAGGAATTGCATTTACGGCTAAACTCTCTTCGCTTCTTCCAGACTTGTGCCAGCTTATCTACACCAAAGTCAAACGCATTCATCAAACACCACACAATGTCGTCCTTTAGATGCATCGTCCCTCCTGGTCCCAGCGCCGAATGGAGCACAGCATACCACTACTCGCAGGCCGTCGACCTCGGCAACGGCTTCTTCAAGATCTCGGGCCAGGGCGGCTGGGACGAGAATAGCGAGATCGCATCCGAACCCCAGAAGGAGGTCGAGCTCACCATCCAGCACATCGACGACGTACTCAAGGCCGAAGGCCTGCGTGGCTGGGAAGACGTCTACTATATGCGATCCTACCACACAGACATCGACACCACCCTGCCAATCATTGCAGAGGTTCTCAAGAAGAGGATCCCGGGGCATAGGCCTGGGTCTACAGCTACGGGGGTTACTAGGTTGGCGCTTCCGACAATGACGCTTGAGATTGAGGTTGATGCGAAGAAGCACTCGGGTTGAGTGGCAGTATCTTTATTACAGGGGGGAGGCGCTTTTATCAAGATTTATCTCACATGTATGCCCCCAAAAGACTATCATCAGCAATGCCGAACAAGGTGTTATCCGCCACGAGACTATCTTGAGAGATCCATGGCCCGCTCCAAGCATCGCCAGCTTGACCAGTTCCGAACAACGACGCCATATCGGCCTGGAAGGCTGTAATATGATTAGCACAGTTACTCTAACGGTTTTGTGCGATACCCACTGCTCAGGTCCGGACAGCACGTTGTAGCTGTGGCATCCATGTTGATGTTCTTGGTCACTCTCTCCATCCGACCCATGAGAGACCTGAGTAACCTCAAAGGCCGCTTTAGTCCATAATTACAACCACGCTGAAACTCCAGCAGAGCCTCCCAGAAGAAACGTATGCACTCGATGTACTCTTCGCAGTTCTGGTCAGTGTGCTCGAGAATGACAAGCACCGCGCAGTATGTGGCATAGGATATGCCATACTGCGCCCGTCTCAAGGTGAAGGCCTTTTTGTATGCTTCCACGAGCTTCCAGATGTTCAGTGCAGCTTCGATGCATTTCTTTCGACTCTCGTCTTGGGCGCTGGACTGAAATGGGCTGAGTTCATGTGCCACGCTTGAGCGACCACGGTTTGTAAACGGTAACTCGGTCAGTATTACCGAAGCCCAGTAGAGTGCACTTTGGCTATCATTAGCGATGAATCTGAAATTAATTCAACGGAAAACGTACTGGGGCGTGATCTGGTGCGGTGGCGGGGCAGGGTCTACCCCTGGCTCGAACTGAAGCCACGAGGGGATCTTGTCCTTGTACTGACGCAGTTGCTCCCTAACCTCCTGTCTTTTCTGAATTAAGCTTGTGTTTAGTAATTCAGCGGACGACTTTGATATTCCGTTGCTGTCAGTCGTGTAGAAGGCATCTATAATGCGAGATATAACACGGCAGAGCTGAAGCAAGCATCGGAATGTGCTTATCGCGTAACATGGCCGTCCTCGATAAGCCGGGGCACTACTGTCAAAAGGGCGTGCCTCAGGGTCCACGTATGGCCTCCATTCCTCCATCTCCTCGTAAGTATCGAGGAACTCTTCAGAGACGCCGCCTGCTGTCTCGTGTATCGCCGGAGGACGGCCCAGAAACAAGGACTGAAGCTTGTCTCCGACATAGGCGGCCCAGTAGATCCTCTTTCTCATCTCGACGTCGATGGGAGTGAGTTTAAAGCCTTGTCCAGCCTGGGACGTGGGCTCAATGTCCAGATGGCAGCCAAGGTCTGTCATCATTCTGTATGCGATGCCGCAAAACACCCAGCCAGCACTTTGCTTGCCGTGCGGGACTAAGCATGCACCACAGGTCAGGAGAGCCACGACAGTTGGTACAGTAGGTTTGTCGATGTGGTCAACCAGGAGAGACTTGAAACGTTCGTAAAAGGCCATGCCCATGGACTGCGGGTCTTTCGGATCTTGACGTAAGAGAGAAGTCCGATCGCTATATAAACTGCTCTGAAAGTAGATGGCGTTCAGGAGTAGTTTATTCACGTGCGGTCCGTTGTGGATAAGGCTGTCCATAATCGCCGGTCGATAAGTTAGAAGATATGACAGATGCTGGCGGTTCCAGTGCAGGTCCAGCAGGTGCAGGGCCGTGTCCATAGGTACCCCGTCAAAGTCGATCTTGGATGTGATGCTTGGAGACGAGTAGAGAGCCACTTCTTCTTGCCTCCGAAGGGCTGCATATGAGACGAGTCTGTCACGGACGGCGTCTTTTGAGGGCGCACACTCCTGGGTCTCTTGCCTTTGTTTTTTGGCCAGTAATGTTCCGGAGGATTGGTCGTGGAGCAAACTGGTTGCGCCGTATAGTTGGAAGCCATCGCCTTCGTTTTCGTCGCTGCCTTGTGTGGGCTCGGGCGATAGCAGGTGACTGTCGGTGCTTGGTTCGGCGCCTCGGTCCAGAGATGCGAGCACTGCGGCTGCTGCTGAAGAAGTGAGGACGGGAGACTGGCTGAGTGGCCCTCGATGTGAACTCGGTGGCGTGTCCTCAGACAAGAGAGAGCGTACGCTGGTGGGTGGATGACTCGAAGTGGCGGGTGTAAAGGCTCTTGATGGGCCAATGTCGTCTATCGGGTACTGTTGCATAGGAAGAGCCTGTCCTTGGGATGGGTTTCCTTGGTTGGGAGAGTGAAAGTCTTGAGATGGAGCCCGGAGATCCTTCTGCCTCATCCTCTCTTTCAGCTCCTCGACCTGTCGCTGAAGAGCCCTGACATCTTCCTTCCTGATGCGAATAGCTGTGCGTCTAGCATCTTGTAGATAGACACATTCATCGCCTTTTCTGCAACATGCACCGCATTTCGGACGTTGGCCATCGCATTTGACCTGGAGACTCAGTTAGTTGATGACGTAGGACAAGCCGAGTGTTCCAACCTTCTTCTGACGGCATGTCCTACAAGTGCGACAGCTATCGTCCTTTGGAGATGCTTTTCGTTGATTCGGCCTCTTTTGAGATTCCGGTGATGCGAATGCCGACTCCATGGTTACTGATTGTCCATCTCAAAAGGAGCTGAAGATCGCGGGGATGGATGGGGCTTTCAAACTTGGTGGGACTCGGGTTCCTTGCCCGAGGGAACCCGAGATGGCTTCGGAAGCTTGGGCTAGGAGGGCCAGTCTTCGGCTTCTATATCATCCCTTGTCAAGGACTAGGGGCTCGGGATATCCTTCCTTGACAAGCCTCTATAGTGATCAGACCATGGTCTTCTCCTTCTAGACGTATGCCTGCTGCGGGCTGTGAATTGTCTCGCATTGGTGTTGAAATTCGCCGCCTCCACACTTCGGATATGACATTTCCGACCCGACATTGTAGTACCGGCACTCGGAAATAGCTTCACCGTTGATAAGAATCGCGATGGTAGGCCAACCAGGTAGCGCCTTGGATCATGTACGAAAAGTCAAGTCACCATATCCCTTTACCCGTTCTTAGTTCTTCTTTCACATTGGCATCTGAAATACCTTGTCAAGGCCAGTATGATGCATCCATAACATCCCCAACATGATCGGCGGAATTACTTGACCGAGCTCGCTGGTCTATTCCCGAGAAACGAATTTTATGCGGAACGCCCCTCGGGTACCGATATGCAGCTACTACGCCCTTTATCTTGTCAACTTGTCAAGCATGCACGTGAGAATAGGCCACGGGACCAAGTAACGAGTAGAAGGGGCAAAAGGGATGAGAAGCGCCGGCTGTGTCCATTCATTGCCAACGTGTAAAACCACCTAGGCTGCTTGCCATCTCTGAGATACTCACCACACTTGACCTTGCTGATGATGCCATAATGCGAGCTGACCTTGCGCTCTTATCAGATAAGAGTGCTCCAGCCTCCAAGACTACATCTTATCAACCTCGAGATAGTGGCGAGATAGATACCCAAGTAAGAAGCATTTGCATCAATATGTCAATTCCACAGCTTTTTCACTTGTTTTTATAGAAGTAGTTGAGAACAGAATAATCAATTCCATGTAAAAAAAGACCGCTTCGCTTAGTGTTGCACTACATATAACAGATACTCTACATGCCCATGATTCTATTGCAGACTCCCGAGGCATTCTTCAATCGACGCCTCCTGCATCTTCCTGTACAGCTCAAACTCCTTGTTGACTTTGCAGCCAAGCCCCTTCTCGAAAGACGCCTGGTCCGCTGCTGCTACATGGTTCATGCCGCCGTCATTACCCAGGTTCGAGTGGAAAATGCCAGCTGCGCTGACGGGTAGGAAGTCTTCGTAGGTGATGGGCTCGAGTTGGACAGCTCCAGCATCAATCAATGCATCCATGTCAGTGCTGGACATTTTTGATGTAGAGTCTGTGAGCTTGTAGGCAAAGTATGCGAGGTCTTGCTCCCTCAAGCTCTTGGTGTCGTCAGGGAATCTCTCAAAGACCTTTGCCAGGATCTTTTCCTTGGCTTCAGGTGATGCATCGAGAGACTTTTGCCGCCACTCATTGATCAGATCGTCGTAAAGACGTCGGCCTTTTGGCGTCAATGCCACGCCTCGCTGCTCAATCTCTCCAAACCGCGCCTTGTGGCTTCCGCCTGTCTCTGCGCCCTCAGAAAAATCGATTGCTTCGTCAAGGGCAAGGAAACTGGTCTGTCGAAGCAAGATGGGGCAAGTCCTTGGAGGAGGTCCCTCGATGGCATCTTTTGCGTCGAGGCCGTATCGTTTCATCTCGATCTGCGCAGCTTCGATGTCGAGAACACGAGGTGTCAGATGGTTGATGTGAGGTCCCTTGAAGCAAACGACATCTGCGATGAGTGGATGCGTGGCTCGAAGAGCTTTGTAGGTCTTCATATCCACGGTGGATGTTTTGTGCCAACGGAAGGTCTCAAGAGCCTCCTTGATGAACTCCTTAGCAGCAGCCTCGGACAAGGCACCTTTGGCTTCAAACATTTCAATCAACTCGATGCATCGGGGAGTGAAAATGTTTCGTTTGCTCAGGATCTCAGTGGCCTGCAGCCGTAGAGACTCGTCTTGGATAAGCTCTAGTCGAAGGAGAGATGTGAAGACTCGGAAAGGGTTGTAGGCAAGTGCCTCTTTTGTAAGAGGTCGGAAGCATGTGGCGTGGACTGGCAGGCTGGCGACGGTAAGGTCGTAGTAGCCAACAGGATGCATTCCCATGACAGAGAATAACCGACGCATCGTCGCCAGCTCTTGAGGTGTTCCGAGTCGGATGGCGCCATGACGTTCGACCTCGATGCGATGTTGAATGTTGACGTCTTTTTGGCGGTTGATGTCAGATACGAGCTTCAGTAGTGTGCCGTACTGAGGGACTTCGCGTTGGTACATGTTGGAGAGGGCGGAGGAGAACAAGGCCCGGATAGAATCCGGTGTGGCACTTTCTTTGAAGATCATGGTGGGCGTTGTGTTGGGGCTGATGTTGGGAAGATACAAGACAAGGGTAGATTAGAGATGGAGTTGTAAATTTGGCCTCAGCTCTTGGTGCTTCAACTGTGATTATGTCTAGAATTATCTATCACTGCACATGGTCAGATGGCATCCTTTATAACATTCCAACCCGGCAGTGCAGATACGCCGCTCTCTGCCTCTGCATCACGTCAATCTGATATCGGCCTTTGCATGTCCGTTATCTCTGCCGGAGGTCCGGGACGGTAAAAGCCGGCTTTGATGCTTACGGGGCCGGATACGGGCATGAGGCAACCAAACCCGAGCTTGGCAGCTCGGCCCTGTCAGTTGATTTATCCGGCTGTTTATCTTAGGTAACAGATAAGGAATGCTCGGGTTTTCTTTCCTGTTTTTTTCACTATTCGGGCATATACAAGACCGAGAGGGCGCTTGGTGAACTGGCTTGACGGATGACTATTCTCAAACCTTTGCTATGAAAATTGCAAGAGTAACAAAAAGGAAGGGTAGTCTTTAAATACGTGTTCTTCAAATTTACCTTATCTCTCGTTACATGATAAACCAAACGCGATAACAAGCTGCCGTATCTCTGGCTAGCAACTTGAACGACCAATCAGGATGAGCCATCCTCGGCGCCGTCATTTGCTTCAACTCAGTTGGGCCCGGTCTTGAGAATCTGATTATCGAGGTTTCTCTATACTTTAACGCGGAAACCTTTTCAAGGCAGGGGGGTTGGGGGATTTCCATGTTAGTGCCTGAACGAGTCCATAGGCTTGAGGTCTTAGCAAGGTGTTCAAGTCGAACAGTTGAACTAGGCCAATTGCTCGTCCTTGAAACAAAAAGCATCTCTGTTTTACCAAGACATATTGGGTTGAAAAATGTGTAAATATGGAACCTAGAAGATACTCGATCGGCCGGCCCATCTCTCCTCATCATTCGCCGTGGAAGGCTTGCGCAACGCACCCCCCCAACGGTCAAGACCAGACAAACAGAGATCTCATGAGGCAACGGCAAATAAGGCATTTTTCTATCCCATTGTAGTCAACTAGCAAGTTATGGGCTGCGCTCAAACGGTCAAAGCCCTCTAAATCAAACATCGTGTCACAACCAAGCATTATCTCTTAGTCTTAAGGGTCCTCCATATCTTTCAAGCATCGGCATCATTAAATATTTCTCTTGATATACGTTCTTAAATATAGAATCAGGTGAGGGTATGGTGCCCATCATGCCTGTCGAGGTGGTTCCATCCAACCTGCTCGTTCTGGGGGTCACGGGCTCAAGGGCCGTCAGGGCATCAAGGGAGTAGTGGCGTCAGCTCATCTCCCTCCTAGGTCAACTTCTGTGATATCTAGAATAGTGATGATGCAGTCAGATGATTGCACGTGGGGCTTGATTTGCCTAGACTAGTCAGAGCGCGCAATGTTCTGAGTTCTGGCTGAGGATTTTGATTTCATCCCTCTCTTCATCAAGAACGCTAATGAACTATAATAGCTGGTCGTTCTTCTAGGACGGACTGTTCGCCTAGATATGTACTCGCCCATCTTTTCTAAACAATCCGTCCTCATGGGTTATAGATTGTGGAAAAGCCATTACTTCATATATCCCACCTCATGTACCAAGATATTAACACAGCTTCGGCTCAACCTCTCTCACATTCTTCAAAGTCTGGTCGCTAGCTCATAGCAGAGCACCATATTCCATACACAACTCTACAGGTGAGGCGAGGGCGTAAGTCAGTGCGGCCAAGGAGTATCTTTATATCTACAAGTGTTCTTCCCAATGTTTACATATTTCATCGCCTCCTACTTAAAGTTCAAAACCCAAGTTCACGTGGATAGCCTTGGACTGAGTGTACGCATCCAAAGCGTACTGGCCCAGTTCTCGCCCGATACCCGAAGACTTGTATCCACCAAAAGGAATACCAAAGTGTGAATCGCCAGAAGAGTTGATCCAGACCATGCCGGCCTGCAGCTTCCGGGCTACCTTGTGTGCTCGAGATACCTTTTCTGTGAAGAGAGCGGCGGCGAGACCGTAAGAGGTATCGTTGGCCTTTGCAATGACCTCTTCTTCGGTGGAGAACTTGGCGATAGACACCACGGGGCCGAAGATTTCTTCATTCATGATCTTCATGTCCTCGCTGACCTGTTATCGTCGCCGTTAGCACATCACTCCTCCAGTACTTGAGTATGACGAGAAGAGCGCTTACATCCGCAAAGACGGTGGGCTTTAGGAAATAACCCTTGTCACCGTACTTGCTTCCACCGTAGAGAAGCCTGGCTCCGGACTTTCTACCCTCCTCGATATACGAAACGACCTTGTCGTACTGAGCCTTGGAGACCTGAGGCCCCTGAACGGTGGCGTCCTCGAATGGACCTCCAATCTTGTCGTTTTCCTTGGTGACCTCGACAAACTTGGTCAGGAACTCGTCGTAGATGGACTCGTGGACGTAGATTCGTGATGTCGAAGTGCAGACCTATTCCCCCTGTCAGCTTGGCCACAAAATATTGAAATCGAAAAAGTGTTTACCTCGCCCTTGTTGTCCATAATTCCAAAGTGACACCACTTGACGGCCTGGTCGAGCTCTGCATCCGCAAAGACGATGGAGGGGCTCTTGCCTCCACACTCCAGGGTGATGTTCTTGAGGTTGTTCGCAGCGCTCTTCATGATGGCGCGGCCGGTGTTTGTGCTGCCAGTAAAGGCCACCTTGTCAATGTCCATGTGGCCAGCGATGGCTTTGCCAGTCTGAGGTCCAAGACCGGGCAGGACGTTGACAACACCAGCTGGAAGACCAGCTTCGATGACAAGCTTTCCAAAGTATAGAGCCGAGAGCGGTGTCTGCTCGGCGGGCTTGAGCACGACGGTGTTGCCGCAGGCCAAGGCGGGGGCAATCTTCCAGGCAAGCATCATGAAGGGGAAGTTCCAGGGGATGATCTGTCCGCACACGCCGAGAGGCTCCTGGAGGACGTATGCCAGCTTGGCGGGCGACGTCTCGATAGTGCGGCCGCTAATCTTGTCGGCAGCGCCGGCGTAGTAGCGGAACACGTTGTACGACTCGTCCAAGTCGCCAGCGAGAGCCGCGCTGAAGGGCTGCCATTTACTTGCGTTAGTTCAGCATCTTTTCAAGAATTATGGGGACACTCACCTTTCCATTATCAAAGGCATCGATCGCGGCGATGAGCTCACGGTCGCGATCAATCAGATCAGCGATCTTGTAGAGAAAGGCGCCTCGATCGACTGCAGCAAGCTCCGACCATTCTCCCTCGAATGCCTTTCGGGCTGCTGAAACTGCCTTGTCGACATCTTCAGTGGAAGCTCCCTTGAGCTTGATGACCTCTTCTTCGGTTCTGGTGCATGTGAGTGCATATTCGACGATAGATTTTGAGAGGCTTACACTGGATTTGTCACCGCAAACTCATCACCAGAAGCAGCAACAAACTCATTGTTGATAAAGAGACCAGTCGGCTGGTCATACTTTTTGCCGTTGGGCAGGGTGATTTGAGTAGTTGACGCCATGATGATGTATGTGAATTGGGTATCTGAAGTTGAAAAGACTCAAGGTCACGATCGATTGCGGGGTCCAATTTATATCGGAATGTGATGCGTAACTGACTCGGAGAATAGATCACGAGACATGATGCAGTCATGACCATCCGGACGAGTTATTGCCCGCAAACATGGGGTAGTACATATGCATGTTCGAGATAGGAAACTTTTGAGGCCATACTGAGGGGTAATCAAGGGTGGACTATCTCTCCCGTGTGGGGTCATCTTG
Source organism: Fusarium protoensiforme (assembly GCA_011320165.1). Lineage (NCBI taxonomy): Eukaryota > Fungi > Ascomycota > Sordariomycetes > Hypocreales > Nectriaceae > Fusarium > Fusarium protoensiforme. The sequence goes on from JAANQP010000102.1 coordinate 45,234, forward strand.
GCGTGGCCCGTCTCTTTTATCTTTGAAACTAGACGCAAATAGGCAACTTTTTTGTGCTTTCGACAGGTGCGAAAAAAGGATGGCCACATTGATATGACGCCAGTTTACTGCCCCCTTCGGGAAAAGTGACCCAAAATGTCGATTGTCCGAGCAAAGCTTGTTCTCGGCATCTGGCGGGGTAAGCAAGGGGTAGATATCATGACCACCCTCGGGGGATCAACCTGGCACAGCCGATGCTCGATCAGGAATGTTTCATGGCCATCCGTGACACAACGATAATCACTCTGCAATGGCAGTCCTTGGCAGACTCTGTAGTCCAGTCATAGGCTTTGTTGATGCTCATGCCAAGATGTTGGGGGGGAGATCAGCTGTTGCTCTGGAATAGATAAAACGGGCATCCGAGACTGTTGGTCAACAGTCTCATCTATCATCCTGTTCTTAGATTTCTTGCTTGAAAAATACTCCAAAAAAAAGCCTTTGCCACACTTCACCTGTGAGCTTCATCACCATTCTTGACTGGTCATACCACTAAGACTCGGGCAGATCTCCTAGCCATCATGTCAACCCTCAACTACTTCAACTACGAAGGCGTCGGCAAGACCAACAACAGCCTCTACTCGTACTCCCAAGCCGTGCGCGTCGGCAACATCATCAAGTGTTCCGGCCAAGGCGGCTGGGACGCCGAGGGCAACATCGACAAGGAGGACCTCAAGGGCCAGATCGACCTAGCGTTTAAAAACGCCGAGAAGAACCTAAAGGACGCCGGCGCAAAGGGCTGGGCCGACGTCTATTCCGTCAAGAGCTACCATATCTCGCTTTCTGGGTCGTTTGATCTCATGGTGGAGGAGTTTCGCAAGTGGATGCCTGATCATCAGCCGACGTGGACTTGTGTTGGTGTCACCGAGCTGGGTATCCCGGGTATGATTGTCGAGATTGAGGTTGAGGCGTACGTTTCTTAGACGTTACGGGAATATTAAGACAGAGTGCCGTCAGTTCTTAGCAATTTAAGACATTTGGATTCAATAGCCTCTCAGCAACTCTGGTGCGGTTGGTTGTCTGGATGCCACGCAACATATTCCTGGCAAACCTGATGAGCTGGGCTCTATGGCTACGAACGATGAGATAATAGTTTCCAAAGGAGATGAAAAACATAGCGAAACTGAGTCTCCATCATGATCATCATCACCTTCTTTCTGTGAGATTAAAATTGGAAATATCAAGCATTGTTGTGCAATACAAACAAAGCCAATAGTAGAGCACAATATCTACGTTGAAGATCTGCGGAGGTCTACCATCGGCCTAGCTAAATGGCAAATGTTTCTATAACCCTTCTATCAAGAGTCAACTCTTCCTGGAACCTCTTTCACGTACAAACGGTCCCGCTTCTCCAGGCGAACTCCACAATCCTTCAGTCACTCCGAACCTGCTTCAGCCGCTCCTGCATCTGCTCTCGCGGGCTCTTCAGCTTCACCTCTGGAAACCTCGGATCCGCCGTCCAGGGCATCACATCAGCCCCCTGCAACAGCCACTTCAGAGTAGCCTTTTCGAACTTGTCCGCCAACTCCTTGTGGTCTGCATCTTCGGCTAGGTTGTGCAGCTCGTGAGGGTCGTTCTGCCGGTGGTAAAGTTCTGAAGGCTCGTATAGCCTATACACAAACGTCCAAGTCTCGTCTCTCAAGGAGATGGCTTTTCCAACCAGGGTGGTGTCTTCGTGCTGCAGACCGGCCTTCAGGTCGTATGGGTAGGGCGCCTGCTCTAGTATAGGCTCTTCCGACGTCAGGAAGCCACCTTCAGAAAATGCATACTGCTTGTGTGTCGTGGCATCACCGCAGAGCAGAGAAATCCAGGACAGTCCGTTGTGAGAGAATGTCTCGCCGATCCCCGAAATCTCCAACATGGTTGGGACAAGATCTACCATTTCCGCCATGGCGTTGACCTTCTTTCCCTCTGGTAATCCTGCGCCTCCAATGATGAGAGGCTCATGGACCAGAGTCTCTGATAGACCAGATGGCCACTTCTCTATGAGGCCATGGTCACCGAGGTATTCTCCATGATCAGTGAAGAACATGGTGACGGTATCGTTCCAAATTCCCAACTCATCCACGCGCTTCATGACGCGACCAAATTGGTCATCAAGTCGTGAGATCATGCCGTAGTAAGTAGCCTTGATCTCTTTCCAGATCTCATCAGTTGCGCGATGTGTACCATAGCGCTCTCTGATGGACTTCATGTACCGTGGCTCATAGCCCGTCTTCTTGTCCGGCGTAGCTTCAATGCTGGTAATCTTCTCTCGGTCGTACATAGAAAAGAAGGGCTCTTCGACTTGAAAAGGGCAATGGGGGAAGATGAGGGGCATGAAAAGCACCCAAGGCTTGTCGGTTGGAGGGCAATTCAGCCAGGTTAAAGCTGACCTCACGACAGCCTCATCGTAATCCATAGCCTTGTCCGCGTCTCTCAGGCCTCGATAAAAGAGTCGTCCCCAGATACTCTCATCGACTTCGCGCCCGCCGCCTGCAAATTTAGGCACGTACTCTGGCGTCTCGAGGAAGCCGTATTCTGTCACGCTGAGCTCCGTGACCGTGGGTGCGAACGTATCGCCTCGCGGAGCAAGACAAGCAACGTGATAACCAGACTCCTTGAGACTGCGGAAAATGTTTGGCTCCCAAGGCTTGATGAGGTTCTCAAGGCTGCGATGCCCGCTGACGTGCGGATACGTCCCCGTAAACATGCTACATCGTGACTGAGAGCAGACCGAGGCCTGGGTGAAGCAGTTGGTGAAGAGACTTCCTCTGGCGGCAAAGGCGTCAATGTTTGGTGTCTTGATGCCAGAGTCAGGACCTGTCGTGCAGCCGAGGGAGTCGTATCTCAGCTGGTCAGGCATGAAGATGATGTAGTTTGGCTTGTCGCCTCCATTCTTGGAGGCGACCTGCAGGGGCAGGGGTTTAGGTGGGATGCTGTGAGAGAAGGGCATTGTATTGTGTCTTGAGTCGTCTGGAAAGTCAATCAAGATGATGAGAGCAAACAGTGAGGCTCATATTAATCTCGGAAGCTGGACACAACACAAGGACATGTTTACGGAACCGCATCTGATTTGTCGGCCTCGTCCGAACACACTCGGATCTCGCCCTCGGCGTCTAGTCGGATCTCGCTATACGCCATCTGACCCCAGACTTGCGTGCTCCGCATTCAGCCAAGGTTTCATAACAAGATCCGCCCCCGCGAATCCTTCATCCCTCCCCTTACATCTGGATCTCGCTCGGATCTCGCCCTTGCCGAGATGAACCGCCCAGACTCATTGAACCATTCTCCTGGGTCCTCGTTGCCGGCTAAGCAGCCCGCGTGCAGACAGTGTCGCGCGAGAAAGGTTGGTTTAGCACCCGCATTCTAGTGCATGATTTCCCCGCTGACGATCAACCAGGTCAAATGTGACCGTCGAACTACTGGCTGTGTGCGGTGTGAGCGTCTGGACTTGGGTTGCAGCTATGTGCCAAGCGAGACAACCGAGTCGTCTGGTAACAGCCGAGGTCAAGGCTTGACGCAGGCCGGGATCAAGAGGCGTCGCATTCTCCGGGCTTGCACCTCGTGTCGGAGCGCAAAGGTGAAGTGTTCCGGGACTCATCCCTGTGACCGATGCCGAGCTCACGGGCAGGCGTGTCTGTTTGGTGATGGAGGCATTCCTCAGTCAGAGGCAGCAACAGAGGCTCTCGCTTCCCCTGTTAGTCCTCCACCGACTGATCATGGGTCGGTACCGAGTCAATTGACACCGGCTGGCATGTCTAGTATTGCAGGCGATGATTCACTTCGGTGCGTATTGGCTATGCGATGGTGAGCACCACTAACACTTGCCAAGCCTCTTTGAAGCTGAGGATAGAGATGCTGTCCGACAATACATTGATGCTTACTTCGACAAATCCGACATTGCCGACTGCGTCTTTCTTCACAGAGCAACCACCATTGCCGAATGGAGTCAAGGAAAACTAGACAAGACTCTGCTCAAGGCTCTTTGTGCTTCAGGACTCAGACACACCTCAGCTTACCACGGCGAGAGGTCAATGGCGTATTCCTGGATGAAACAAGTCCAGAACGAGCTGGCCGGGCACTTGGGCGACATGTCTATACCCAAGCTTCAGGCGTTGATGCTCGCTGTCAAGTTCCTATCCTCCCTGCGTTTCACCGGGGACGTGTGGGTGCTCATCTCCATCGCAGCCAGGGTGGCATTCACGAAACGGCTTAACTATGAGCGCCCGGCTATGGATCCTGTGAAACAAGAGTGCCTGCGTCGGCTGATGTGGTCAATATATGCCACTGATAAGGTCTTTTCTGGGGGTATAGAGGATTTGACGGTCTGTCCAACGCAGAGGATGCACATTCGACTGCCGAGCAGTTATCACAATTTCCAGCTTGGACTGCAATCTCGCTCATCATTTCTGCGTAGCAAAGGCGAGACTGAAACTGACGTCAATTCTTTGGCTTGCTTGATGCGGCTGTATGATGTTCGCGATAGAGTTCTGAGGTATGTCCCACACAAACCTCTACTGTATCGGTGCTAACAGGTGCAAGATACACCAGAAGAGTGATCCTAGATGGCTCCAGCCCCTTTCATAGTCGAGGACAACTACGATCACTCGACCTGGAGCTTGCCTCTTTTGAAGAGTCGTTACCAGAAGAGCTGCAACTCAACGACAACAGGCTGATGCTCATGTGCCACTCCGATGAGGCTCGTACATACACAATGCTCCACACCCTCCTCTTCAGCTGTCGCTGTGACCTCCATCGCTTCCTGATCCCCGGTATCAGAGAGTCCGTGTCTCCAGAAGCCGCAGCACAAACTCCCAGAGAATACATCGACTACTGTCAGCGTCGATGCCTGCAGAGCGCACTGGGGTCTTGTGACTTGTGGTCCAAGGTTCGGCACCTTGAGACGAGCAGTCGCGTTGAGACGCCGACGTTGGCCGTTGTCACTTATCAATCTGTCAAGATCATTGATCATCTCGCTTCTTTGCTTCCAGCACATGGAGATGATTCACTACCGGTTGTAAAAGAGAAGTTATCTGATGCCTTGTTTATCGCGTCTCGGATCCAGACCGGGGTTGACTGGATTACTTCATGTGTAGGTGGTCAGTCTGAGCCTTGTAAACAGCTTGCTAACCGGTCAGATATCGGACATCGAAAAGCTCATTCCAAGGCTGGGTGCAAGATCAGGGTCTGCAGAATCACCGCAAGTTCAAGAAACCTCCCTGATTCGGCCCTCCACTGACTCCTTTCACAGCTCACCACCAGGCAATCTTCGGCTTCAGGAGAAGCTACACCGGCGTTCCAAACACGCCTTTGCCCCAGACGACGAAGAAGAGCTAGACCCAGCCGTCAACCCCCCAGAGGCAAACCAAGATGAAGCACTTCCCACAGAAGATGTGCAATCAGCAACGCCGATTGATTCACTAGCCCAAGGAAGCTGGCCTTTTTCTCTGCCAGTCGATAACCAGGACATGTTTGCATCGAATCAAGGCGGCTCGGGACAATCTCTTGGTTATGATCTGATGAACTATGATTTGACCAACTCTGCAGACGTGGTCTTTGGGGAGCATGACATGGTGTTTCCCATGGATCCTTTCGACCTGCAGCTTAATGCGTACACAGATGCAAACGTGCCTCATTATATAGGATCAGAGCAGTAATAAACTATGTATCTCGTCCAAGTACCTAGAGCTCAAACCGTTCTTCATCTCATCACCCGGCGCGGCAATCTATGATCGAAGCCTCAGTTATCATGCTTGGATCCCACCACGATAGAGCCCCTCTCAACATCCGAGTCGTGCTTCTTACCATTGCCCTCCTCCAAGACGGATCGCATCATGGCCGCCGCATCCGTCTTGCCAAAGTCTCGGATTGCAACACCTTGGTTGAACAAGAAATCCACCTGCTCCAGCGTCTTGCCCTTGCACTCGGGCACGCAAAAGTACACAAAGACGATGGCGACGGCCATGAGACCGCCAAAGATGAAGCCGACCTTGCTGTTCAAGCCGGCGTACTGATCGTAGATGAGATATGGGATGGTAAAGTTGACAGTGAAGCTAGGTGGATTCGTTAGAACAGTCCCAAAAATGAGATGAGAAAGGCTCACTTCATGATGACATTGGTGGTGAATCCAACTCGGGAGGTCAGGTCGCGAAGTCGAAGAGCCGATATCTCGGTTGTGACGACATAGCTGAGCGGCGCCCAACCCATTGAGAAGCCACAGGCAAACAGGGCCATCATGGCCAAGACGCCCTTCTTCCTGTCGTCGGCCACGGGGCTCTCGATACCCAAGCCCCCCATGGTGGTCATTGCTGCAAACATTGTGCAGGAAGACGCAATCATCAGAATCCTTGTTCTGTTAGCAGATGGTTGGTAGTCTGATGGTAGGTACGTACCGTCTACCAATGACGTCCGTCCAGAGGAGAATGGACGTCAAGGTAACAATGTTGATGCCTGCCGTGATCAAGTTGAAGCCGAACGGGTTAATGGTTCCAAGCATCTTGACGTACACAGCACCATACTGCGACACAAAAGCTTGACCACTAGCCTGCTGGAAAAAGTTGACCGCAATAACAATGGCTGTTCGCTTGAGGTTGATGCCTTGAAGTAGCTCAATGAAGCGACCCTGCTCGATCTCTTGTTCAAGAGAAGTCCGAAGCTCCTTGAACTCGGCTTCAATCTGCTCTTCAGTGAAGGCGCCTTCTCGGAGCTTGCGGAGGTTCTCCCACGCCTCCTCCACGCGGTCCTTGCGGAGAAGCCATCGGGGCGATTCAGGGATGAACCAGATACCAGCCACAACAATAGATGGGACGATGTAAAACAAGCCGAGAGGGATTCTCCATGCGCGGTTGTCGGGGAGGAAGCTGGTGCCGAAACAGACGCTGTTGATGACGAGACCACCAACTGCGAGACTGAGCTGGTATGAGCCGACCATGAAACCTCGGGCTTGAGCCGGGACTGGATGGCATGTTAGCAGAGCTTTGTTATGTGTATGGTTCACGTACCAATCTCAGACTGAAAGGTCGGAACAACGCCAAGTTCCATTCCAACGTAGACATAATTGAGAATACGAGCTGCCATGATCTGCTCACGGTGGAAAGATGTGACCGAAATGGTGGCCGTGCCAAGAGCATAAACGCTCATGACAAACATGCACCACCTTCGACCCCAGCGGGCCGAGATGAAGCTACCCGCAATGACTCCTGGGCACTAAATCAGTACGCGGTTTGCGGGGGTGGATGGATACTCGATCCCACCTACCAAAGGCAAAGCCAATGTAATTGAGACTGTTGAAGAGCGAGAGCCAGGACGGCTCAAGAGCGTACGCCCCCTTTTTCTCATCCCAATGGCCGAACTGCTTCTCAAACGGGTCCATGGCCTGGGTACTCGCAAACGCCTGGTTGTCAAAGCCATAGTTAAAGGTCGACACGGCAATGAGCATACAAGCGAGGGCGAGTCTCTTGTTAAAGAGGCGGAACTTGGTAAAGATGCCCATGATGAGTTGGGAGGGATTGATGGAGAGTTTGCTGTGTGTCTGTTGTTTTGACTCGATAGATGCCGAGACAAGAGGTTTATATCTTGAACGACCAACTCGATGTCGTGATGGTCGGGATCATTGAGGAATTGCGGCCCTCCCTAGGCCCGTGATCCAATCCGCCCCTTTGCAAAGTTAGTTACGACGAGTCTATTCCCAATATCCCTGGATTAGCATCTGCGCTACCCCGGAATCCACATGATCCATCTCCCGATCTACGAGATCCGAAGGCGACATCCGAGGGAGCGACATCCGGCAGGCCCAGGCCTGAGGTTGGCTTTACATGACTTCGGGAGCGTCGGAGGCTTCTCAGTCAAGATTCATTTTCCATTTCTTTCGTCTATAGCTTCGCTTTCTGCATTGCCCCAAGACTCTGTGAGGTGGTTCACAAGACGGCATGAGACTCTCAGGTATTCCTCCAAGTTCAGGGCTTGAGCTAATACATCTTGCGAATAAAGCACAACACCGTCATTTCGGGTCTGGTACTCAAGTATTCTCTACGCAAGTGCCTTGCGCACCATTTCAACTCTGTCCCCGGTTAGCTTTCCCTCTCTGCCACTGATATAGAGCATCACCTACACTGCAAATGTCCCAGCGGAAACTGGCATCGCTCGAAGCAACGTCGGCCCGATCCCTTGAAACATACCAGCGATCCCTCCAGTCCTCCACGTCACCCAAAAGGCCTCGCGCATGTTCCTGTACCTCCTCTCGGCCCCGAACCCGTCAGTCTGCATCTTGCTCTTGATCACATCCAACGGATACGTCAAGAGCCAGATCAGCTCTCCGGCAATGCCGCCGCAGAATGCAAACTTCCAGCTTGGAATCTCGCTCCGAGGGTTTTGGTCCATCTCCATGACCTTCTGGACGAGACCTTCGTACGACGCGAACCAGATGCCGAAGCCGTGAAACTCGCGGAGAATCGTAACTACTTGGCCTCGGTAGAGACCCCCAATACCTGAATGCCCCCATATCTTTCCAACACAGTCGACAGGTCCCGCGTAGAGGCGGTTGGCGCCGTGAGGTTGAGTCTGGAGACGAATCCTCATATGTTCGACCGGGCCAGATATGATGCTGTTGCATAGACCTGCAGCGCCTCCAGCCAAGTAGAACTGGCCAAGGGATAAAGTCCCATCAGTGTTTCGATCTCGTTGCTTGTTTCGTTCTTCCAGTAAATGTCGGAAGAAATGAAACGCGCCGAACTGGATACTAGCCTGCCTTGATGATCAGGAAACCCCTGCTAAGATTATCACGTTGACTGCTTACGCAAGCGCCGACTCCCAGTAACGGCGGTATGGTGCCCTAGAGAGCAGTTAGAAATCTGTGTCCGCAGGTCGCCTAGGCAAAGACATCCTACCTACCTTGTAAAAGGCCAGGGGTCCTTCCCACCGCCAGATATTTCTGGCAACAGTCAAGGCATTTCCGCCGCTGGCTTGAAGTCGAACCTTGACAATGTCTAGTGTTGTCATATCAACACCTCTACTACGTAGTAAGAGACTTGAATCAGAGATCCAGGGCCTACCAAATGGTTGTCCTATGCTGGGTAAGTCAGTGCACCGAGACAGGCTTTCGGCCAGGTTGAACCTTGACACGCACCAATCATGACCTGAGCGACGCCTCCCATTGTCCCGGCAATGATATTCTTGGCTGTGTCGGAAGTCATGGTCTTTGTAGCATACGCATGAGATCCTACGCTTCTCAAAGTCAGCCAGGGTAGAAGAGGGAGGCAGGCTATCCCTTCCCCCACACCAATAGCTCAAAGCAGGGTATTTTGTACAATATTATCAGCGTCTTCTGGTGGGGTATTCGCATGTCAAAGGGCGTCGGGCGATAGCCGTTCAAGTGGTGGCGTCTTTACGCTTCTTCTCGGGGTATGGCCGAAGAGCGGCTAGATACCCGGTCTAGATGGAGCATGACACGGTTACAGGCCGATTTCCGCTAGCAAAAGAATACTTTCCTTTTACCAAGTAGTAATAATTTGTATCTTTATGTACTAGAGGATGACATTTGTCTTACGGGCCAATCACCTCCAGAAACAAAAGGCCTACGCAAGGTAGACCGTCTTGATAGGCAGATTCTCGTCATCGGCAACCTCGCCATCCATAGCCCCGTGTACATAACAAATCCCCAAGACCAAATGCAGCGGCTTTTCTCCCTCTCCGGCAACTACCTCTCTGGTCTTCCCCGTTGACCTCAACACAAAAGGCATGCAGCTACCAAATAAGCACCACACTTCATCCCCAACCTGCGTCTCTGCAGGTCCCAGTCCCAGGTAGCCCGACTCAGTCATAAACATAACCGTATTCAAAGTTATGCCTCCAATCAACTGTTCCGTGATAAAAGTCTCAGACGTGTGCTCCCTCGTCCCAGCATATTGACCAATGTCGAATCTAGGATCGAAGCGCACGGCTGCTTCTCGGTCCTCTCGAGAAAGACCCTCCGGGTGAAATATCGAGTAAGGTGATATTGGAGCGAAGGCCACAAAAGCCGCGTAGCTATCTTCAGTTCCCTTTGATCTCCTGAAATGAGCCTTTTCAGCGGATCCATCCACCGAAAGGACGAGATCCCAACAAAGACACTTCCAGAATGCATCGAGATACGGCTCGCCGGTTTTATACGACCTTGAAGGGGTGCGATGGAGCTCAAGCAGCTTAAACCACTTGCAGTATACGTCTCGTCTGCTGTTTGCTTGTCCGTGTTTACATGTTGGGCCAACAAGGGCGACTCGATCGCACCGACGGCCCTTGACTTCCAAAACTCGGTTATTATCCCGCGCCACGATGTGTGCGAGTTGTTTATGCGAGACATTAAACTTAAGGTAGTGATCTTGAGTCCACTGATAGACATTCAGTCGAAGTGACACGTTGCTGCCGGCGGTCCAGTCGATAACCCACGAAGGAACACCTGGGTGAGCATCCTTTTGCAGCGGGAAATGCAGAGGCGATAAGCTGTTGGTTGCAAGTACCTCATCAAGAGTAGCCAAAGTGTAGATCTCCTCAGTCTTGGCCCTGTAATTCGGCACGATGGGTTCTCTCGTCCACGAGTTGACGAGGCCAAGCACGCCAAAGACACGATCCCGATCATCGGTGGCGAAGCGAGACCGTGTGGAACTCAGAGCCGTCCAGAGTGGAATCTCAGGTCCTTCTATGCGTCCGCTTCTTAGCTCGTCAATAGGCCTCATGGCGAGGCCCAGCTTGCGAAGATGGGGCATGAGGTGTTTGTTTGTCCGCGCACCCGTCGTACTGCAACACTCTGCTAGCATGTGGCGGCTCAGAGAGGAAAATGCTTGAAGCATGAAGGACAACTCAATCGAGACGGGGCCGTATACGAATGTTGCTCTCTGGGGAAGGATGCATTCTTGGACCGTCTGTATCATGTTAGAGCTCCTCTGTCAGTTACATGAGCAACTCACCCAGATCCTCGTCCACCAAGGACTGTCTGCAAATGGAGCCAAAGCCTGAGAAATCATGTAACAATAATAGTTATAATCTGGTGGGTACGCAAACGTGTCTCCTGTCAAGTCCGTGAAGAGAGGTTGTTCAAAAAGATGTGAATCTTGGATGAGCCTAAGATTGGCAAAGGCGTGGAAGACAGTGTCAACAGAAGCCGGGTCAGCTGGTTGTTGTAATTGTGAATAATAAACAAATTCGTTCCCCAGCCAGATCAGTGACGGATGATCCCTCTCGTCTCCGAACCAGTGCGCCGGCCATGTGTCGAATGGCGGTTCGTCTATCCAGATGACAGTATTATCGCATATGGAATAGATTTTGCCCATAAGACTAACCTGCTGACCACGCTCATCCACGTCAGTCTGGTTAATGCACAGCGCATCAACCCACAAGACACGCATCTCTTCAGGTTGACGAAGACGATAGAGAGCTGAGTAGAGGTTAAAGGTGACGTTGACCAGGTAGCCATTCACAATCATCTCCCGGGTAACTTTGGGGTCACCCCACGTGTAGCTAAGCGCCTCATACCTCGGAAGCGGATCAGACGTCAAGGAAATGCGATGGATAGTGCAGGAGATGGGAGTAGAGCCCCAGCCTGGCTCAAGGTGCAGTATGCGGATCTGCTCTTGAACAACGTCTAGCGAGGCGACGTCCTTGTAGACCAAGGCAGCCCCAGCTGAGGATCCGATATCAATCTTTTCCGGTGAGGTCATGGTCGATTTCACAGTCTTCTGTGTGTCATGACACGATGGTGAGGGATTTAACCGCTGAATCAAGTGAAGTCATACACAACCCTGTCCTGGCCAAGACCCGCGGCCAATTATCACGTTGCGTTCTTTTTCCAGGATTGTATTCCTCGCTAGTTTTTCGATCTCGGCGGCATGTTTAACTCAATTATTGACCCGCATTGTTTCCTTTCTTGCCCTCCTCTCCTGCGCAGTCGTTGGTTCAACCAGAGTCAGTTGGCACATTTACGATAATCAAGATGCTGAGCACTTTGCTGTTCAATGCGACAGCGATCTAGACTCATGTCAAAAACGTCGATAACGGATAACAAGGCATCTAGACCAACCTTGACAGGGCACAACGGTCGAGGCCACTGAAGATCCCGCCCCCCTTTCAAACTCTCCACCCCTTCAGCATTCCACAGGCTGCACTATCTGCCCTGCTCAGCCACTACAAAGCTTTGTCCCGTCCCCAAACCCACGGGATTCAGGAATGCTGTCCTCAGGAACAACCAACCCCTTGCAGCCTGTCTTTTCCTGCGACGCGTGGCGCTGTTTCTTCCCAGGCACCTGTTCTGTTCAGAATCCGGTGTCGCAAACGGCCACTATTGAATTCTAGTGCTTGGATCGAGACCAATGATGCTTAAAATAAATGCTCCTGCTTGGCATTCACTTCTTCCCCGGGGTATGCCCACTGACCAGTTTCTGAGACAGAGCATCGCCATGCTGTGTCATTTTCAGCCTCTGCCGACATTGTCGCCAACCTCTGTCTTACATCCTGCCATCGCCATCAATGGCTGACCTTTCATCGCTTCTGCGTTCCCATGATCGCATTTCAATTCACACTGCATGTTCTTTCGGTCCATCATGTGGCTGGAATGAGAAATCGAAGTCTTTTCCTGACTTGTTGACGAGGCCTCTGAACCCTCCCCACAGCAGACACGTTCTAGCCCACAACACATCCAGAGCCTCAACGTGGCTAAGGAACCCACAGGTTTCGTTAGTTCCGTCACAGCTTGCTCACTTGACACGCGAGAATGAGACGCCGTGGATACTTCCAAGACTATAAAGACTGATCCAGAGACTCCCCAACCATGGACTTGCCATCACACATCCTCACGACTCAAGCCGACTGCAAACTAAACACACAGCCTTCAGAACTTGTTCACTCATACCGAAGTACTCTGACCATCGCGACAAGATGAAAGCTTTCAACGCTTTCGCCGCCGTCCTCGGGCTAGCTGGCCTAGCCCAATCCCACATGGAGATGACCTCTCCTGCTCCGTTCAAGAGCAAGCACAACCCCAATTCAGGATGGGACATTGACTACAGCATGACTTCTCCCCTCTCTGGCGATGGAAGCAACTTTCCCTGCAAGGGCTACCACTCCCTCTTGGGCACCGCGGCCGGTGCACCCACTGCGACCTGGCAGGCCGGGCAGCAGTACAGCATGACCATCGCCGGCGGCGCGGACCACGGCGGCGGCAGTTGTCAGGCTTCTCTTTCTTTCGACAAGGGCAAGACATGGACTGTTATCCAGTCTTACATCGGAAACTGCCCCCTTTCACCCTCGACGTCGTTCAAATTCACCCTGCCAGTCGACACACCCGCCGGAGTCGCCCTCTTTGCTTGGTCCTGGTTCAACAAGATCGGCAACCGCGAAATGTACATGAACTGCGCCGCCGTCACCATCAAGGCCGGAAAGGGCACACCCTCAACGCCCATGAGCAAGCGCCCTGCCATGTTTGTCGCCAATGTTGGAAACGGCTGTGGAACCACCGAGATGACGGACCTCATGTTCCCTAACCCGGGACCCGATGTCTCTATAACCTCTTCCAACACTAGAGCACCGGTCGGTCAGTGTCCAGCTGGCCCTGGAGCTCAACTTCCGACCACTACCAAACCGGTCGTTGTTTCGACTGCCAAGCCGACTACGACCAAGAAGACTACGACGACGAAGCCTCCCGTGAAAACTACCACAAAGTAAGTCAATGCCCCCAAAGCTCTTGTTCAACTATGCCAACATAAGTAACTGTAGACCTGGTGGTATCTTTGTCACCGTTCCGGTGTCAACAACCCTCAAGTCGACAACTCGCAAGACGACGACAGCTCCACCCGTAGCTACTGGGGGTGTTACTGGCGTCATCACACCCGGTACAGTCTGCAAGCCGGAAGGATACTGGAACTGCCACAAGGGAGGTACATCTTTCCAACGATGCGCCTCTGGTACCTGGTCGGTCGTCATGTATGTGGCTCCAGGCACCAAGTGCATACCAGGTCAGAGCATGGAGTTTATTATTACGTGGGCATGATGATTATGACATGAGAGATGGGGATGGATGGTTGCTGATGATGATGAGAGAGATTGGGATATACCCAACACGCGGTCATGAATTTTGATGAAAGTCTCCAGGTATATAAAAGACTAATGCTGTTTTTAACCCATTTCTCATCCTGTGACAGAGGTTGTTATACATAACCCTAGGACACGAGTATCTCTCACCCAGTATAGTGTGACTGTCTGTGCGTAATGTTGGGCAAGGGAACCAACTTGGATCCGGCCCCAGGGGTCTCGGGTCGAGCTTTGCAGTAAGCGCCGGTGATGCTGGTGATGACCCAGATACCGCTGAGGCATGAAAAATGACCTTTTCTCCCACCTGCGGGTACTACGCCTGTCAGTCTTCCAGCTTCTATAAGGGTTGAATTTTCTTACATCCTCAGGGTTATGATAGACTGTTCCTGAGCTCATTCTAGTGGTTTGACGTGTGTAAGAGGAGATGTTGTGGTGTGGCTGTCAAAGGAGATGACAGAAGGGCTGCTTTCAAAGAACCATGAGGGATGAACTTGACATTAAATAGACTTGACTTTTGCCAAAGCCACACTCTCTAGGATTCACCATTGAGGCTCTTCTCAAGACGAAAACTCTTGGCGATGAGTATAGGGTGGGGATTCATCATCATGCGTACAGCCTCACTGCATATCTAATCCTCGGGCTAATGAAGCAGGTGAGGTATTAAAAATGCAGCTCAAACCTTTTTCCAACTCTGGAATCTTCAATATTAGAGGTTGAAGTACGCGGTCATACCCTATACGGTTCCGTGTTGGGCTCGGTAGCCCTCTTCATAGTTGGAGAGAGCAGTTGAGGATGGGAAGGTGGACAGTTTAGCTAGTGATAAATAGTTAGGGCATCTAAAAATTCAGATAGATGTTGCAACTCAATAAAGCAAGTTCTGATAGTTGAGACTTCCTCGATACCCTAGAAAGCAACAGACACTTGGACTCCACTCGATCGTGCCAACCCATGGTCGTGTCAGATTCAACTTGAACGATATCCTCCCAGATCAGAGCAACAAAGAAGCCGGTTAATTCTAGCCTAGTCTTACTATTAAGCATGGATGAAGGTGGTTCCAGCTGTGTCAGTAATGGGGGAAGACGGGCCTCACTAAGATTCAGAGGCAGGGTCTACGCCCACTATCGTGACTTTGTTGCCAACCACATTAATTCCAAAGGTGAAGCATCCCAGAAACTATCTTTCCAACAACTTGTGAAATCTGTGAAAATAAATGCATTCATCTTGGGCTAGACCAATCATCATTCAGAGCATCTACCATCAAGACAAGCCCGGCTTCGCGGCCGATACTTCTCGGGACCCGTCCCGTCATCAACGTTTCGTCAACTATTACCATTCTAGGACGTATAGAACGGTAATCACCACCTGTAGTGTCTCGGCTGTGACCCGAGCTGCTCGGATTTTATCCGCCAGCTGGACCGGCTCAAGCTCTATATCACAGCAGTAAGGTTCAAGGCAAGAACCCTGCTCCTTCAGCCCTACACTCTATACTCTGATCTTTTGTACACGACCATGACAATCTCCAAGTCTAGCAAAATTACCATCGTCGGCGGTGGAGCCTTTGGTCTCTCGACAGCGCTCCATTTAACAGAAGCAGGTTACTCCAACGTTTCAATCTACGAGCAAGACGACCAGATCCCCCCTCGCTACTCTGCAGCCAACGACCTCAACAAGATCGTCAGGGCAGAGTACGAGGATCCCTTTTGGACCGAGCTCACTATCGTAAGTGGAATTCACCCTCTCCCTCATCGAGTCAAATGTTAACTGAATTGTTACCCAGCAAGCAATCTCCGCTTGGAAGACGCCCTTCTACGCCCCCTTCTTCCATCAAACCGGATTCATCCATTGTGTTTCAGGCAATGCACCCGAGGAGGCTACAGCAACTTTGAATCGCTTCCGGGCTGCAGCAGACGCCCATCCTCAGCTTAAGGACCATGTGCTTCCTTTCCGCGAGGACGGCGACATCCAGAAGCATTTCTGGCAATACAGTGGCTCGTTTCCAGGGTGGAGAGGCTACTTCAACAGCTTCGATGGTTACGCGCACTCTGGAGCTGCCTTGACGGCTGCTTATCGAGAGGCGCAAGCTCGCGGAGTGAGATTCTTCCTTGGTCCCCAAGGTGCAGTCTCCGAGATTGCATATGAGAATACTCCCCACGGGAGAAGAGCAACTGGCATCAAGACTAGCACCGGTCGTTTCCACTCAGCAGACTTGGTTATAGTGGCTGTCGGTGCTGCCGCCACCAAGATGGTTCCCGAAATTGGAACTCAGGTCGTCGCCAAATCTTGGTCTGTCGCCCACGTCCACCTATCCGACGAGGAAGTTTCTGCTCTTCGGGGTATCCCTATCACGTATGCTAGGGATCTCGGCTTCTACTTTGAGCCGGACCCCAAGACAAACCTCCTCAAGATCTGCCCCATGGGCGGTGGTTACGTCAACACGGATCCAAAGACTGGCTTTTCTCATGCTCCCAAGTCACTCAACGACAGCGCATTCGTCCCTGCGCATGACGAAGCCAAGATGAGAAGGCTTCTCACCGAGACTCTCCCATATCTGGCAGATCGGCCCCTGATCAAGAAATCTCTATGCTGGTTCGCCGATACGCTAAACTCAGACTTCATCATCGACTTTGTCCCTCAAACTTCAGACACACTAGTCTTGCTTACGGGTGACTCGGGCCACGGATTCAAGTTCTTCCCCATCTTTGGGTCTTGGGTCAAGAAGCTCGTTGAGCAGGGGGGTCAATCCATCGCCAGATGGAAGTGGAAGGATCCCAAGGCCAGCCAAGGTGACGCCAACTGGGGAGGAAGTGTCAGCTGGCGGCTGGGAGAAACGCTGGAGTTGTCGGATATTCAGCCTCCTTCAGCCCCCAAACTGTAATAGCCAGGACTCCCTGAAAGTGCTCCCTGTTTCTTGACATGGGGCTCTATAAATCTTGCATATTAGATAGACCAAAATGGATAAATAATTGTCTTGCAGTGAGTTACTCGAATACTCTACAATTGTCTTAAGGGACACGTTCAAGCACCTAAGACTGCCATTTAACTCAGAAACTTCACGCTTCATGAACCATTAGCCGCAGGCCTGAAACGCAGCTGGCCACCCACCACCACCCGTGATCAAGTTGGCGAGAACACCAAAAAGAAAATGCTCTCCGGTACAGGGAATCGAACCCTGGGCTCCGCGGATCAAGTGATCTCTCAGGTTATGAGAGCGCGAAATGTTAGCCACTACACCATACCGGATGTTATTGTTAAGGTGAGCCGCCCAGATTTAGACACTATTACCATGGCGATTTTCCATGGTCATGATTGGTGAGCTCTGCACAAGTAAATACCTCCAGACACGGGTGACGAAATCCGGCTAGCATCCGCCTCAGTGTCTTGGGGGACGGTGGCGTGTACTACGACCTTTCTGACACCAACGGATATCGTCCGGGGAGAAATCATTGTGCGTATCGGCTGGGTGCCATCGGCAAACTGCCGGCCCCTGTTGACTCCCTATCGGCACTCTTCCGCCCACGTATACGCCCGTCAGCAGTACATAGTGTCGATTAGATAAATGGCTGCCATGGATCCAAGCTCTTGGGAAGACTCAGAGACCATTGCGTCTTCCAGATTAACCAATCATCCTTCACAATGCCCATTGCCGGAGCTCTCGGAATTAACGTCAGCCGTGTAGGCCAGACACTCCCTCGCATACTCCGAGCTACCCCTTTCAGCACTTCAGCCCAGAGGAAGGCCGATGCCACAGTGCCATTCAAACTTCCGGAACCCAGAAACGAGCCAAATGTAAGTAACTACAGCCGAAGCGCAGGGACATTGACTGACAAGCCTCGTTTCTTCCAACAGCCAGAGTATAGGAAAGGTTCTCCTGAACGCAAGAAGCTTGAAGAAGCCTTATCCAAGCTCCGCTCGCAGCTTCCCGTCCGATCCGACGTCTTCTACAATGGCAGCATCCAAGCCACGTCCAAGTCGCTCGACCAAGTCATGCCCTCGGAGCATGGCACCGTCTTTACAAACTACCCCATGGCATCTCGCCAGCAGACGTTAGAGGCCATCGAGGCAGCTCTCAAGGCAAAGAGGAGCTGGGAGGAGACGCGCTTTGTCGACCGAGCAGCCATCTTCCAGAAGGCGGCCGAACTAGCCACGACTGAATACCGTTGAGTTGATCGCCGCAACCATGTTGGGGCAAGGAAAGAATATTTGGCAGGGAGGAATTGATGCCGCTGTGGAACTGGTAGACTTCTTCCGGCTCAACTGCAACTATGCTGCCGAATTGCTCGAGAAGCAGCCAACTCGAGGCACCAACGGCATGTGGAGGTATGTTGCCAAGTTGCAGATATCCATATTGTTCCTTGCTAACTTGTATCACAGGTGAATGGACTGGTGACCCATAGAGGACTTCGTCTACGCCGTATCCCCCTTCAACTTCACCGCCATCGGCGGGAACCTCATCTCGGGTCCAGCGTTGATGGGCAACGTTGTCATATGGAAACCCCCCCAGCACAACGTCTACGCCAGCGCCATCGTGTACAAGATCCTCCTCGAAGCAGGCCTCCCACCAAACGTCATCCAGTTCCTTCCAGGTGACGCTGAAGAGATCACAGATGTGGTTCTGAAGCACAAGGACTTTGGAGGGATCAACTTTGTCGGTTCGTCAAAGGTCTTTCGATCCATCTATGGCAAGATTGGACAAGGCATTGCGGAGGAAAGGTACAAGGACTTTCCTCGCGTGATTGGAGAAACCAGCAGAAAGAACTTTCACCTCATCCATCCCTCGGCAGACATTGAGAGTGCCGTGAACCATACGATTCGTGGCGTCTTTGAGTATCAGGGTCAAAAGTGTTCAGCCACTTCTCGCGTTTACCTCCCAGAATCACGAGCAGAGGAATTCCTCAAGGGCACCAAATCCAAGGTCGAAGAGATCACCATCGGAAGCCCGGATAAGCAGCTCGAAGCCTTCATGGGACCCATCATTCACAAACACTCATTCAACAAGATCAAGGGTATCATAGACTCGGCCAACAGCGACCCATCAGTCAAGCTTTTAGCAGGCGGTACATATGATGATTCAGTTGGCTACTTTGTGAAGTCAACCGTGTATCAAGTCGACTCTCCAACCCACAGGCTTTTCAACGAGGAAATCTTCGGGCCGGTTTTTGCAGTACATGTCTACCCCGATTCCCAATGGACTTCCATCTTAAAGCAGGTCGATGAGGCCGGAGGTGGTCTCGCCCTGACGGGAGCCATCTTTGCCAAGAGCCGAGCCGCCATTCGCGAGGCAGAAGATGCTTTGCGATACTCTGCCGGCAACTTTTACATCAGCAAGTCCCCCCTAATCAGTTCTGACATGTATCTCTTTACGTCTTTCTAACCTCTACTCGTAACTACAGACTGCAAGACAACTGCTGCCCTCATCGGTCAACAATCCTTCGGTGGCAGTCGTTCCTCGGGCACAAACGACAAGGCCGGTAGCTCTGATCCTCTGCGACGATTTGCGAGCCCCAGGATGATCAAGGAGGAGTTCTGTCCTCAAAAGACATTCATGTATCCCAGCAACGAGTCGTAAATTCGACGGCAACGAAACATGGGGATATAGTGGGCTTGATGATGGTTGATAGATAGACCCAAGCCGAGTCAGATGCTACAAAGTTTTATGAGTAGCCCTCCGCATTTGTGCTTATGAATTCTGGTTCATTGTATGAGCCTTATCTTTTCACTTGAAGTACTAATAGGTTCTCAACATCAATGCAGGCATGCCTTGAACGAGAGATGCGGCGATTCATCTTGACTTCTTTAAGTAATAGCTACCTTGTGTCACTACGATCTTCAGCGATAAGCAGCATTGAACAAAGGGCATGACTTCCAAGCCTAGTTACAAATATACAAGCTTAATTTTCCATCGCACATTCAGGATGTAACCCAGATGAAGAGGCGAGAGGTATAACTGGGGAGCAGGCCAAGGACAGGAAGCAAAACCCTATTTCCAAACTATCTATCTACGATTCCAAACATAAGAGCGCCCCTCAACCGCCTCCAAACCTCCTTTCTCAAGGCAAAGTACTCCGTCTTTGTCCTCGAAACAGCATCCCGATTCTCCACGGCCCTTCTAAGAAGGTACGAGATACAATCGCCCAGCGTTCCCCAGCTCAAGCACTTATACACCTCCGGTGACGTATCGCTCGCCTTGTCGCCGAGCTGCAGCAGAGTGCAGCTAACCTCATCAGCCATGCCAAGAAGCTGTCCATATTGAACTTTGATCAAGTGCATACCCTCCTCGGAGCGCTTCTGCTGCATTCGGTATGCGTTGAGCGCGCTCTGCTTATTGTGGGTTGCCAGAAACAAGTTGAGTCGCGGAAAACCAGCTGATGAACCATACTCTAGATCCTGATACCTTCCCTCCAGCAGCCCTTGAGTGATTGAATCATACGAATCATCTGTCTGCTGCTTCGTATCGTTGATGAGATGTCGTGGCTCGGTAGCCATGTACGCCCCTCTCACCAACTTGACGCCGATGGTAAACCCCTGATCCTTGGCCAAGTGCAAGTGGCGCAGGAGTGTTGAAGGTGTCGACTTGAGATAGGCTTGATATGTGTTGTAAACAGTTGCATGCTCTCGATTGTATGTGCGCATGAGGCTCAGTGCAACGTCGTCGATGCCGGGCTGTACAAACTGCTGTTCGGCATCGACCAGGATGCTCGCCTTTCGCTTGATGGCCTGCTCACAAACAGCGTCAAGAGCATCTTGCATCTGAGCTGGAAGAGGCTCCCTGGCTGCCAACGCCTCGGTGACTTGAGCCCCGGCGCCAGTGAATCCAAGAGGTTGTTAGCTGAGATTGAAAACATCACAGGCTTTATACGCACTTGAGGGCCAGAAAGTCACCTTCTCCAAGCATTGAAGCAGTCTCCAGAACTCCATCCCGCCATGCCTGAATGCCTTGGTCAAACGCAACAGCTTTCTCAAGCCCGACCGGCTCCTTTTCCTTGTACTCTCGCGTCCCCACGCCATCCTCTTGCTCCGTCGAAGAGTCAACCACAACCTCTCGAGCATATGTCAGGATAACACCTCGAAACCCCATATTCTTGATATTTCTGATGGTCCTCTTGACTTCTCCCATATTCTCCCCGGCGCAGAAATGCCTGTACAGCGTTGACTTGAAGATTGCATGTAGCAGCGGGTTCTTCTCAACGCTGAGCGGGGCGGGACGAGGTTTGGAAAAGAAGGATAGGATGGCAAGAGATGGTGTCAAAAGGACACGATGACTCGAGACAGTTGCAATGAGCAACGATCTAAGAAGCATTCCCGTCGGTAAGAGAGAGTGAGGAGGTGGCTGTGGTGTTGCCGAGAGTGCGGCCTTGTTGGTAACATTGCGTGTCTGAGACTTCCCTGTTGATGGCAAGAAAGCAATAAATCGTTGTGAGGCAGAAGATAGTAGAGATGGACGCAATCGTAGGGAAATCATGGTGAACCCGATCGTCACTACCACTCGCGACAACGATAACCTCCCACGAAGGCACCAGGGTTTTGAAGGAACCCAGTAACAACAAGCACCCCTCTCTAACGCGGGGAAACCCTGTGCATGTCTCGATTCTCTGCCGGCCGAATCCCGAGTTGCAGCCTTCGGTTGCTTGCCGATAGGAACGAGGGCGAAGCGGATAAGGGGCCGAGATACCAGACGCCCTTCCTTCGACAAGACTACGGCTCTTCCCCACAGCTTTGATCAGGCTCCCGTGATCTAATCATGCATATTCTAGAAGTCATCCGTGTCAGATGAACCAGTGATATGAGCTCACGAGTCAGGCTGCGGTTCGAGGGCCAACTACCCGACGGCAATCCAGCCATCCGCGCGGCCACTTGCCGATCGGCAATTTGACCAGCCATGGCCGAGTATCCGAAGCTGTTATCAGTGAGCTTGGTTAGCTCACAGGGCTCTCGTAGCTCGTGAATACCTGAAGCCTTGTGAACAACGAGGTTATTGTGCGTTCAAAGAGCCAGCTGAAAGCATTGTATTTCCCCAAGTCGAAAGCTAAACCCAAGCTCCAGACAGATCTTATTCCGCGCCTTCTTTATTAACATCGTGAGCTTTCCACCAACGCAGTACTTTTCCTTCAAGCAAATGACTTCATTCCGACGCCACGTCTAAATATTCCTCATGTGAAACATCTTGCCAACCTCTGCCCAGTCCACATCGTCCACACCCGTCAACGGCAGCGTCGGATCGTTGAAGCTAGAGTAAATGTCACCAGCCTCATGACTCAGATCCATCTGAAAGTTCTCGGACGCGCTAAAGTCAAGATGCACCGCGTCCTCCCCGTTCGTCGCCGTAGACTGCCACGATATCCACGCGGCCGGTCCCCAGGTAGTCATGGCGTCTGCCTGCAGGCTTGGGTTGCCACTTCCATCCACTGGCACGTTTTGACGGTTCGCTGGCGAGTTGTTGAGGCTGGATATGCTTCCCTCCTTGAGCCAGGACCAGTCGTCCGTCATGTTGGTTGGTGACCAGACGTGGAGGCAGAACTGCTTCAGGTCGTTCAAACGTCGCAGAGCTGCCGAGTTCCCAGCGTTGGACAAGTACTTGAGGATCTCTGCCGCTTGCTTGAGGCCCTCTGGCGGTTCTTGGAGGTCTCCCTCGACAAAGCCCATCATGGTCAGCACAAACGCCGCCGAAAAGGTAGCGTCGAGGTCGAAATAGCCAAACAAAGCTAATCACACGTCAACATGATACCCTTTGACTCCTGCAGTGAAACTCACCAATACTTTTATCTTCGCGCAGGGCCGAGAGTATGCGGATTGTCTTGATGGCGGCCTCCTGGCATGTCTGACACAGACGGCTTATCGCTGGGGAGACGGGTGCCCGTGGACTGTTGTCTTTTGATGCCTGCACCTTCTCCTTGACTCTTTGGAGTAGTATTGGTCTGATGCACAAGATGATGGCCTAGAAGTATGAATTAGGTGGTGATCAATGGCAAAGCTATCTTGTTGAGCTGACTTACCAGAAAGAGCATCAGATAGAGGGACGCACTTGTTCTGGCAATCGTTGACGAAGAATCAGTAAAGTCTATAGACAGGGCACTCGGTATTGAACGCCCTATGTCATGCAAAGTCTGCAGCGTCTCTTGTATCTTCTTGACGAGCTCTGTGCGCGTGAGTGCGGCGTTGCCGTAGAATGCTAGACCAATGTCAGTCAAGCATTTCAAGTAATCCCAGTACAGCATCTTACATGTGGTAATCTTTCCCGTCACTTGCGCTATCTTGATGTTGATAGCCATGGGTAATGGGTTTTGGAAGCCGGCAGCCGGACGAGGCATCTCTGCACGGAGCTGGCGGTCATCCGTGCCTGTTGGAAGGCCAAGGCCAGCTGAAAGGCGGCTTTCAGGGTAAAACATGTTAGCAAGTATTGCCTCTTCCCTAAGTTGGTGTACTCACCGGTCCAGCATGTATGCTGTCCACCATACTCTCACGCGATGGGTGATCTCTGACGAGAGACCCTGTTGTTCGTCGTGAGGGAGAGAGCAGCCCAAGGCAATAGCAAGACGAACCGCACTACCAATCTAATACCACATCTCAGTTTCAGCAACAGCAAAACGAGTTTCCCAGGTTCTTACGTAGAGATATGCGTCGTATTTGCGATCGCACCACTGCAGATAAAGGCTAGCCAAGCACAAGATCTCAACAGACAAAATCCCGTGGGACCCTAGCTTGTGCATCGGCGGGAGTCGATGAATCGCCTCAGCAAAGAACGAGTTCCCGGGAGGGTTTGCTGATCCTTCGCTGGGTGAACCGATAAGCATGCCCATGGCCATGACCAGGAGGTACTCTGTGTACCACATTGTCTGCATCTGTCTTATGCGCGAGGTTTCACTTTGGTAGAGCAAATCCATGGAATCTGAAAACGTTCTTGGGTCGAGAAAGTGCTGGTTGATGCCCATCAGAGAGGAGAACCTCTCAAAGAGTCGACGAGATTCCTGCTTGGACAGCAGAGTCGGTGAGGGAATGCCATCGACCAGCGTCAACGCATTCCTCCAGTGATCGTGAGGCTCTTCCTCGATGGCTGAGGAGACAAATGCAGAGCTCTCGGGAGATGTTTGGAGATTCAGGCTGTTGTTGTCGACATGATCACGCAATATGGACCGCACCCTTGACTCAAAGGCTGGTCCAGATGCGAGCTCCGTAGCTGCTCCAGTCAGAAAGGATCAGGGTCAGTAACAGCCGAGACTCTCATACCTGGACTTAGGGGCAGCTCATCAAGATGATTCTGCTCAGAGCCCGCATCAGAAACAAGATCTCCGTTACCTGGACTCAGCTCAGAACTTGGATCTACAGTAGACCTCGCTGTAAAAGATAAGCACCAAGTATTCCCTTTGACGGCAAAACTACTCACATCCGGCCCGTTCCTTGAGCTGCTCCTCCTGGCTCTTTATCTTATCAAGAAGCTTCTGCACGTACCTAATCAACAGTCAGTTCCCAGCGCCCAACAAACACCATCTCAAACTCACAACTCAGAGTAGCCCCGCCGGGTGATGTTCCCAAACGTGCAATCGAGTCCCAAGCGAGTACATGTCGGGCATGGTTGCTTCCCAGAGCACTTTACTTTTCGACGTCGACAGTTTTCGCAACTGCACGTAGTTTTTAAGTATTTTTATTCAATGTTGGCCAACAGCCGTGAGGACGATGCTTACGCGTGGGATGAGCGAGAATGATGCATCGAGGCATTAGGAGGCATGTCTGGGGATTATGGCGGCTTGCTCAGCCGGCGGATCAGGGTCAAATAGAGTCACATAGGATCCAGTCCAAAGAGGGGGTCCCATCAATGATAGGATGGGATAGGCCAGTATCCGCTCGGGAACGGTTGCCGACGGAAGATAAATAGTCCATTTTGCCGACTTTGAGAATGAGGTCCACTACAACTTGTCCAATGGCATCACTGTGGCTCTCACTATTCTTACTTCTTCGAGTCACGCATCGACAAGAGAACACCTAGTTCAAGCTCCATGAAATGTACTCAGCTGATTCATGTCCCCTCAGTAACTCCTCCCAAACATGGTCCACTGCTTCGCCACTCTGTGACACTCTGCGTTCAAGCACCTGGTCCCCTCTTCAAGCGCACAAGGCTGCTCGAATGGGATGCACAGGCTCTTCATCCCCATTGACGGTGCACCCGGCTCCTCCTCGACCTTTGTAGTCAACTCCTTGATCCGATCCTCGCATTTCCCATCCAGGCAGAACGGGATCAGCACCAGATCCTTGTTGTCCAAAGCCCCCATCACATCTTCCCAGATAGTCACGACTCGCCGGTGCTCTCTGAACGTAGCATCAGCCCGGCTATACATTCCCGCCTGTATCTCCTCCAGCATCTTGGGGACGGCGGTCGTAATCTCATCGATGGGAATCGTTCCCTTCTCGTTGTTATACCTCTGCGTATAACTCACCACGCCCTTCTTCGCATCCTTTGGCCCGAACTCCAACCTCAGCGGAACGCCCTTTAGTTCCCAGTCGTTAAACTTCCACGCAGGCGTATACCCCTCCCGTGCATCAACGTCGACCCGCAGACGGGCGTCCTTCTTCAATGTCGCCCGTATCTCGTCCGCCTGGTCCAGCAGCCGATCCTTCTCCTCGGCAGTCGTCTTCTTGCTGATCCCAACAGGGACGATCACGACCTGCATCTTGGCCACGCGCGGCGGGAGCACCAGGCCCTTGTCATCGCCGTGTATCATGACCATGACGCCGATAACGCGGGTAGAAAACGCCCACGAGTTCTGCCACACATGGACGTGTCCCTCGCCTGCTGGATCCTGAACAGCAATGTCAAACATTTTGCTGAAATTCTGACCCAGGCAATGCGAAGTTGCGCCTTGTATTCCTCGTCCGTTCGACGGGATATACCCCTCGAGAGTCATGGTATAGTAGCCGCCCGCAAACCGCTCGTTTTCTGTCTTGCGGCCTCGGACAACTGGCACAGCAAGCAAATCTTGATAGATCTTTGCGTAGAGCTCCAAGATCTCGAGAACCTCTTCCCCGGCTTCTTCTTCTGTGAGATGAGCCGTGTGGCCCTCTTGCCAGAGAAACTCTCTTGTCCGCAGAAACGGCGTGGTCTGTTTGGTTTCCCACCGAACAACAGAATTCCACTGGTTCAGCCTCAGAGGGAGATCTCGATGGCTTCGAATCCACTTGCTGTAGTAGGGGTACATGATCGCTTCGGACGTCGGTCGAATAGCCACGGGCACGTCGAGGTTCTTATCGCCGCTGCGAGACAAGTCAGCACAAGTTACTACTTCGATGCTCGACACTCACGCCTTGGTCACCCAGGCCAGCTCAGGGGCAAACCCTTCGATGTGGTCTTGTTCTTTCGCGAGGGACTTGGACGACAGAAAGAGAGGAAAGCTCGCCTCCCCGATACCCATCTCGTCCAGATGTTTCTGGAACCACTTGCGCATCTCGCTCCAGATAAACATGGTCATGGGGCGAAGGACAAAGAGGCCAGCCACTTCTCCATAGTACTCGACCATTTCGGCCTTGATCACGACTTCTTGGTACCATTGTGGGAAGTTTTCCGTTTTGGAAACAGTAATGCCGATGAGTTCGTCTGACTTTTTGTCCATCGTCGTCGAGGGTTGAGAAACCTGGGAAGATAGGTTAGTATTGCTATCAGTATAGTCCAGAAGATATCACGCACCATGGTGATTCGGTTGACGGCTGTTGAGAACAATGAGGTGGAAGCAGATGAAATGCGAGGATTCTGTGTTTTCATGTCTTAGCTTTACAACAAGGCTCCCGAAAGCAAAGATTGTCGGGGCTGTGTGCGTAGACCAGGTGGGGAGTATCCAGGAGCCGACGGATGTCTACCCGTCGGCAAAGTGCCGAGCAAGGGGGGAGTCACTGATCTCAAACCCCGTCCAGTCTGACTCGGTCGTTATCTTAAGGCTACTGTTTCTCATACCCAAAGAATTAGAATATTTACCCCTTCCAGAATCAAACGGTGGTCTCTGGTCTCCCTAGCCGTCTTATCGTGTACTTTGTTCATCATCCAACTCTCCTGCCCAACATGCAAGACAAAGGCATTGCCCTAGCTTTCCTTGGCTGCGGTAACTACCCCATATCTACAAAGCATAAACAATCCCTAACACGTTACAGGAAACATGGGCCGGGCCCTCCTCGTCGGCCTACTAGACGCTCTTGACCAGCCAAACACCAATGAGTTCACTCCCCTCGTATCTCGGTTCATTCTGTGCACCAAGACCGAGGCTTCAGCTCAATCTTTACAGAAAGATCATTCTGTATCTTCTTTTGATGTCAAGGTCTTCCATGGCGACAATAGGGCTGCGGTAGAGGAAGCAGACGTCGTGATTCTCGGCTTCAAGCCATTCATGGCCACTGAAATCCTCCAAGCCCCAGGAATGCGACAAGCCCTCGAGGGCAAACTCATCATCAGCATGTTGGCCGGCATGGATTGCCAGCAGATCAGAGACATTATTACTACCGGGAACGGAGAGGCGCCGCCTATTGCTCGGGCGATCCCAAACATCGCGGCCCGTTACCGCCAGTCAATCACGATCCTGGAACAGACGGAACCTCCTCTTTCGTCCGAGCATTCCACCATGGTTGAACGCATCTTTGGCCTTGTCGGCAATGTCAAGTGGCTTCCCACACATCTCGTCAACCTAGGTACTGTCTTGACAACAGCCTGCCTAGCAACACTATCCATCCCATTAGACGGTCTCCTGGATGGCTCTGTAGTCCAAGGTCTGCGGCGCCAGGATGCGCTGGAGCTTGTTGCACATGGAGTTGCTGGTCTTTCGTCACTGCTGTCACAAGGTGCGCATCCTGCGCTCATGAGAGAGAGCATCTCTTCTCCTCGAGGATGTACCATTCAGACCTTGATGACTGTAGAAAAGGTTGGGGCTCGGGCGGCATTCGCACAAGCATTGATCGATGGAGTACAGCATTTGGACAGTCTCAGATCCAAGGAAGAGCCCAAATAGTACACTACTTCTGTATGGATCAGCCGCGTGGTCTTTCATGGCACCTCCTCTGCAAGAATTCTCCATGCATCTAAGCACAGTTCCTTTCCTATTCCATACGTTTAGGGACCCCTGGTATCTGCACCCCTTGACCTATCTCACAGTGAAGCAGACGTGCCCACGGTCCAAATAATGTGGGATTACATAAAACGATTCTGGATTTGCATCTTCAAAACACAAATATGCTCTCTAAGCACATGTAATCTTACATCTCCCCACTGCATTATAACTGTGTTGTTGTTGGTCGGCAAACAGCCGGGGTACGCACCCAGCAGGTGCCTCGGATGCTATCCGCCCTGGAGATAACACCGCAAGGGCGTTTGGATCTGATCCTAATAGATCTTTTTTTTATCTTTACTCTTTCAGATTGTGCTAAAATGAGGTTAAAACAATAATGAGGCAGGCCTCCCTTTCACAAAGTGCTAGTGATCCTCTCTATCTACCCTTCCCAGAACGGGCCGCTGTTCACTACGCAAGAGTCATGGCTGGTCCGCATATAATTTACATTTCTTCCGTGCACTTTTATCAGTCTTGATTCTGAGTAACCATAGACCTCGTTCACAACTTTCAAGCCCAGTGCTGCCCTCGCCAGTCGTGAACGGGGTTTTGTTCATCAAGGGGTGTACCTTCTAGGCTTATGTTCAGTACAACAAATTTAAAGAGACGCTCAGTCTTTTATTCTCGCATTCCGTACCCATAGTATCAGTCGTCAATTATCCGGGGCACCATAACATGTTGGTATGCAAAGCCCTAGACACGCCACAACTATACGTCCTTTCATATTCTAAGCCAAATAGACTCTCAAGTCCTATGAGTTCTCTCAATTCTTGATTTCAATTGCTACAAGTGTTCTAAAAGGACGTGATCATACTGATCCCTGCCCACTTCTTTCATGCCCGGCCCACGTATATATATCACGTCGTTCAAGACAACCCCTCAACCACTTATATTCATCTTTATTCGAAGCAATTCCAACATTTACCTCCCCTAATACAGATATATATAGATGTTTGCATTGCCAAGCAAGTCTATGCATATCCTCCATAGTCCTTCGCGTCGGCCATCACTTTCTACGACAGAATTAAACTCACTTATTCTTGGCATAGTGCCAAACACAAGCTTGCACTCGACAGGCAATCATACCTCCATACAGCGCAGCACCTTTCTCTACTACAAGACCAAATGAAACGACTGGAGCAGCTCACAATATTCGGCTAAAATCACGACATACTAGCTGCCAAGATATGTGAGTCGACGAGTCGGGCAAAGCCGGAATGACTCACATCCAGTCTCTACTTCAAAAGCGGCTGTGACATACACTCAAGGATTGATTTGAACAGAGTTTCAAGAAATCACAACCAGACGAAAACGACCTGTTGGAACAAATGGCTTCCGCGTATAGTCAAGAGCAGCTCCAGCAGTTCTTCACCCACGTCGATTTGCCCCAAGCACTACGTGAGGAACCGGAACCTTCGCTGCAGCTCTTGAAAGCTCTGCATGTGCATACGCTGTCAACACTTCCCTACGAGAACCTTTCACTTCACTACAATGCCGCTCACGAAATCGACTTGGACCCGCAGCGTCTGTTCCGGAAGATGGTGACCGACGACCGCGGCCGAGGAGGATTCTGCATGGAGATTGCCATTCTCTACAACCATATCCTCCGGGCCGTCGGCTTCGATGCGTACACGGCTGGCGTCCGGACACGGGGTAGGCTTGAAGGTGTCCCAAGAGGAGACTATCCAGGCTGGTGAGTATATTCCATCCGAGCAGCAATGGAAAGTCCTGACGTGTCTGAGGAATCACATTGTGAATATAGTAACCTTTCCTGACGGAAGTAAATATCACTCCGATGTTGCCTTCGGTGGTGACGGTGCAACTATGCCCATGCCACTCATCGACGGCCTAGTCCACAAGAACTTGGGAACCCAGCAAATCCGCCTCGTGAAAGATTGGATTCCTCACCAAGTCCACCGAACAGACGAAACGAAGCTCTGGATCTACCAGTACCGCAACAGCGTCGACAAGGAATGGAACTCGTTCTACTCTTTCCCGGGCATCGAGTTCTACGCGCTGGACTGGGGCGTTGTCAACTGGTGGATCAACACGCATCCCGACAGCCATCAGAGACGCAACGTGCTCACCATCAAGTTCCTTCGGAGACCGGTAGATGGGGACGAGGGGGAGCAAGAGATATACGGAAAGAGGATGCTAGTCAACGGCGTGGTCAAGCAGAACCTCGGCGGCAAGACTGAAGTCATCACCATTTGCGAGGATGAGGAACAGAGGATAGACGCCCTCGACAAGTATTTCAACGTCTCTTTTACGGATGAAGAGAAGAGCGGTATCCACGGATATGTCTCGGAACTCATCAGCACTTAGCAGAGCATCAAATACGCCCAGATGTCATATCAAGTCTTTAAAAAATCCCACAGCGCCCCCTCACCCTTGGTCTCAACCAGCAATCCATCCGCTCCAACATCCATGCTCCAAAGCTCATTGTTGTGCCTCATCAGAAGCTCATAACCCCCCTCCGGATGCGGCCTCAGCGTGAAGAACTCGTGCGGCCTGTGATGCGAGACCCGCGCGATGAACTGCTTCCTCTCGTTGTGGCCAATGTACGTCCCGGACACGCAGTTGCGGAAGCCCAGCCACCGGTCCTTCTCGACGCAGTGCCAGTGGAAGCCCCCGCGGGCGCTGAGGCCCTCGCAGAGACGGAGCTCGCCGTCGATGAGGGTGATGACTTTTCCCGTCTCGCGGTGCCGGATGATGAAGACTGCGTTGGGGCTGGGGACGGACTCGATTGGTAGTGGGTTGTCGAAGCCCGTCTCGGTGACGGATGTGTGTGTTGGGGTGGGACATCCGTCGACGGTGGAAGCCATAGACATGGTGTCGAGGAGGTCGTCGATTTCTTTGCTCATGCTTGATCTTGAAGCACTATTGTTTGTGTCACGGAAGTTGGCCTGAGGTCCTCAAATTACGTTGATGCTTGGTGTGACAATGGCGACGTAAGCTCTGCTGAATAGGCCTCCTAGGTCCGCAGTAACAGAGCCAGTCAACTCTTTGCAAACACCTGCAGTCATCACAGACGGTTGCACATAATTTACCCCGCCCAGTCACATGTTTAGAAAAGAGGTTGCCTAGTAATAATATCGGTGCCTGAAAAGCTGAACAGCACAGCACAGCACAGCATATTTATCTAGGGCAAAAAGAAAAGAGACAAGACATTGATCTATTAATGGACTAGAAAATTATGCCCTCAGCCTAGTAGGAAAATAATCTACAATCCGCAGTTGTCTCGTGCCCTGTAGGGTAGGCTCATGGCCACCACCCATTTCAGCCATGATCGACACTCCCCCGAGTGATCGACAACATTTTGACGACCTCACGAACCGTACTAAGCCCTGCGGCTCCCGGGGTGCATGTTCGTTCACGTTGGCACACTTTCGATCCCGCATGGCATGGGACCCACTTGCAGATTCGACGACAACCACGGAGCGACTCGAGTCCAGACCTGATGAGGCATCTTCCGAGGCTTACAGTAGTTTGCTGACTCGACCGAGCCAACATGGAGTCTAGGCTCCCCCAAAGCATTGGGATATCATCCATACAACCAGTGAACGTTAGTATCAAGAACGGCAACCTACCCGACAACACCAAACACCAAGGGTGAGCAGCCTCAACGAACGACCTGATCACACGGCGCCAACAAGAGGAACCTAGGCCCCCAATCGCGCTCCAGATAAGGCGCCCGTGTTAGCCAACACTAGATGGCTTCATCGGCCTTCCTTCGCGTGACCGACCGACCGACAAACAAACGACCAACACTCGCTTGAATCGACCGTTCTCGCCCATCGTTCCCCCTTCAGCCCCTAAATTGTTTCTGTTTCATCTTGGGCGAACACTCATTCCCTGCAAGCAAGCATCACCCCCAGGAACGAAACCGATGTACCCAAAATAACCCCCCCTAGCGGCCCTTTTTAAAAAAGAAAACCGTTGCGAATTCCCGATCCCGCCGTATCCGAGCGCCACTGTACCCTAAAAAAAAAAAAAAAAAAGAAGCGCCGTCTGGGCGTCTGGGGGTGTACGCCAGAAGGTCTAGACCGCCGTCCAAAAAGGTTCCGTCGTAAAGAACTCTAGAGGGGCCTGGCCCTCCACCTGCGCAGCGACGCGTTGGGTATCGTTGCCAAGGGTTGCTGACTTACACATGCGCTGTGGCTCAGAGCACGAGGACACGCATCCACGGGGTCTGGAACACGGGAATCTCGGAGCGAGTGCGGTCTTGGTATTCCCGAGCCTTTCCCAGGTGACCCGGTGAGCGACAGGGGGCCCGGCGGCAACAGCAGCAGCAGCAGCAGCAGCAACAACAGAAGAGTCACAGCCCGGGCCCTGCGGACTTGGCCCATGCCGGGAGGGGAGTGGACGGTAGCAGAAGAGGTAGGCAGCGCCGAGTTCTGCAGAGCGCCACTGCATCGTCATTGGACCGCCGAGTACGGCAACCTGCGAGTTGCAACGGAGAAGAGCGCACAGCAACCCTCTGAATTCGTGATATCGCGCAGGCTGGGGGTCCGCTCGAGCTGATTCTGCAGTTGTTCAGCAGTCCTCGTGGCCCGGCAAGGGCGGCCGTCGTTGTTTAAACGCCCAGCCCGTGTTTTCCGACCGACGGGCGTATCTAGATGCACCCTTCAGTCGCCAAAGAAGTTCCAGGGCCAGACCAACAACTTTGGATCCCGACACCACGTCGACCCCAACAGCCTCTCGACAGACCGTGCATTGCATTTGCTGTCCTGCCGTTGACCCTTTATCCACCGAGAGGCGTGTGCTTCCACCGGAAAATCAATGAGCCAAGCCTCGCTTCCAATGCATCGGTGTCCCCGACACGATACGTAGCTGTCCCCAGAATACGGAGCATGATCTGATGGACCGGCTTTTTCGCAGGGCGAAGCATCTGGATACCGATGCAAAGGCGGGAAACGGACTAGGGTCAATCCACCTGTCACTTTGAGATTGTTGATTCCCGAGTACCCGACATGTTGGTATGCGGATGTGGATGCAGAGGCGTGAACGTCCGGCGACAACGATATGCATTCTCTCCATCGAAATGCAGCAGGCGGTTCCAGGCACGACGAATGGACCCTGCAGAATTAGCGGACTCTTCCACAAGGTTCGAGACCGAGACCCAGGCATTGAATGCACAAATGTATCGGCCGAGTTGTTCACCTCCACATCTGTAGGTTGAGAGAGCAAACTTTGCCGTTTGTATGCCAAACGATGGCTATTTTCAAGTGTACAGCAACGTGTCATACAACCCTTGTTAGTTCATGTAAGGAGGGATACACCCATGAGCAGATTGGAGCTGTGCGGTCGAGCTCTTTCAACTGCCGTGAATAGTTTTGGCTTCAATAAAGGCAAGACAATAAGCAACAAGGGTTAGGCGGATCGTGGCTCGCTTGAGGCCCAGGGAGCCGACTCACCGCTCGAGAAAACTCTTCCAATCTCAAATACGTGGCGGTGATCGTCAGGTCGAGGCTTCAGCAATTTGGACCCGACTGCCAGCAGGGCGTTCTGGAATAATGAGGCTGTTGGACGTTGCAGAGCACAGTCATTTCCAAGGGCACTCTTGCGGGCCGACGAATGTTCTAGCTCGTATCAAGTCCATTCAGGAACCGAGCCAAGTAAGCCTGGGCGAGCATAGCGGCTCTCGCATAGCGCACATCACCATGTTACCAATCTCCCCACGTCTGGTAAGCAGCGTAAGCCAACGTTACACATGTAGCAATGTGGCTTTGTCAGGACCGAATAGACAATTGAACCCCCCGTGTTCTAGAACTGCGATAACAGCCAAGGCGGGACGAGTCAGGGACCGTAAGGCAAACGCGGCGTGGACGTTGCCGAAGTTGGGCGTCGTAATCCCGGGCGAGGCTCATGTTTCGGGGCCCACCCCCGGCTTCAGGCGCCGGCCAAAGGTAAAATAGGGGACCTGCCAAGGGAGCGGTCGCTGGGGGTCTAGACTCTGTCGGTCAGCAGCGAGTAAATTGGCCCCGAGGACGCCTTGTTCTGCAGGAGCATGACCAAAGGAGCTCGTCTGACAAAGCACCGAGGCAGTGGATGGTTCCGTCGCATCCGCCGCAGGCTTCGCCAAAACGCCATGGTTCCACGAAAGAAGCAGTGCCTCGGCATCAAGACAAGATGAGAGGGGAGGGGCCAGTCCAGCCAGAGTCTATGGACAGGCAGCTCAGGGGTTCACCGATCATTGCTCATCCCGTCCCGATCCCTTGACGGGATGATGAGGCTTCCATTTTCCACGTCTAGGCACTTGACACGACGGCTTCTTCAGCGTGCCTGAGGAAATGTCATCGAGATGGGTGGGGACCGTGGGAATCGGGATGGTGAGACTGCTGGGGATGTGAAACGCAACGCGACGCGGAGTGGCAAAGTCAATGCTGGCCATCGACCTATTGGACCATCGAGTGCTGCGACTCGGGAGAGATAACGGACGGCCATCGAAGGTTTGGCAGGGGATCTCGGCCGATGGCGCTGATCTCGATCCGAAGCCATCACTTGACAGAGACCCCACGGCAATCATGTTGCAGATCGATCTGGACGAAGGTCCCTGAGCGAAAAAGGGGAGAATGGCCAAGGGAGATTTGACCAATGTTGGATATTTCATCGACGATTCGATGGGAGGGGGTGCAAGTGTGAAGGGCAGATGGGGAAATTGTGGGTGGGAATCCAAGAGGGCGCCGTTTTGTGTCTTTTGATGCATCCCTTTCAGCCCAGTAAGCTCAATTGTTCCAGTTTAAAACGGTCCCCAAGGCAGAAAGACGGAGCAAAACAAGCGGACGGGGCATCATCGACGATGGGGATCGATGTGTAGCGCGTAGTGTACCCGGCTAGACTGTCTCGATGCTGGGTCTCTGGGATGAGACGAAGATCAAACAGAGGCCGGCCTGTCACATCGTCAATCGTTCATCAGTTTTCTCTTGATTGACCGGCCTCCCACGATCACCACTGCTCGTCCTTCTCATCGGTACCAAGTAGAGTGTTGTGTTGAGCCAGCAGCCGACACACCGGGTCTCACAAGCGCTCCCGCCAACCCAGACCAAGGGGACGGCGATCCTCTCTCGCGCCAGCTGATCAAAAGGGGGTTTCCAACCTGGCAAGGCGAAGGAAAGGAGAACTGGCACGTGGGCTGCGTAAGTGAGAGGGTGCCAGCGACGTCAGCCTGATTACCCGGATTGGCTGTGATGGGCGCTGCCTGGTGTCGAGATAAGATGGATCTTGGCACCGGTGCAGCAGCCATGATATAGGATTGCATCATTTGGTAGCAGGACAGGAATCAGGGCAAGCACAAGTGCCTATTCACGACGTGGTGCTCGGGAGACGGACCGGGATGACGAGGCGCCGTTGCGATCGGTCGCGATGGGCTGCAGACGGTCGACGGGCTTGCGTGCTGCCGGTGTAAGTCGGGCTTGCTCCGGGCCAAGCCATTGAGCCCGTGATGCCGTAGCCATGGCCATGCCGCTCCAGTCGTGTCGTGGGGAAATGGCGGGATGGGTGACGACTTGAAGACAAAAGTCCGTGGACCTCGGATTCACTGGCCTTGGCAACACCGTTGCACGCAGAGCAGTCCAATCAAGGGCAGTGAAGCCATCACGGATCGAGATTAGCAGAATGTAACAGACCATATCATAAACTTTTGGCTCAGCGCGGGCTGTCAATGCTCAGCTCAACTCAAACCGGCTTCTGCCTGCATTCAACAGCAAGCTCTCTGTTGCAGATGGAATTAGACTGCAAGAATCTGGTCATGTTGGGTGTTGTCATGCGGGGCTTTGATGGAAGGCATTCGCAAAAACGTCAGACAGACGATCCAAGACGGGTACTCCGTACTGAAACAGGGAACGGTCACCGCTCATGAAACCGCGTGTAGGCACTGACTTCAACTTGACGTTGAAACGGAGTCCATAGCAGCTGGATCAGTCTGGAAGAGCTCCGACTGGGACAGTAACAAACCGAAGCTTGCTTTTTTGCTGCTTTTCTGCAATGCGCGTTGGAATCGGAAATTGGCAGGGCCATCAAGGAGTGGCCGATGGCGCTAAGCCTCTCTGGGCCAGCACCTCAAACACCGGAACGGAAGGACCTTGCTTTGGTTGCTCTGTCCGTCCTGGGTTTTCAGCTGGCTCCGTTCGCCGACTCCGTTCAGCCCTTGCCCTACCTACCTACCTACCTAAGCTGAATATGAAGTTAAACCAAAACTCAAAATGCATAAACGGGGCGGGCTCCTGCAATCACTTTGAGAGCCCAAGGGTCATGTGAGTCACGCCCAGCCAGCCAAGAGGCCGGGGGGGATCCCAAGGGATGTGGGTGTATCATGCAATTTCCATCGTGGTCCGCAGACAACAGAGATCAGGCATCAGAGCATCAACTAGCAGACTCGGTCAACACCAGACCCGGCGTGGATTTGTGTGCTTGGGCAAGCGAGCGTGATGGATGGAGATGGATAACTTGGAGGGAGGAGCCCAACTGACCGGTTCAGGCCTCATCTTGCAAGGGCAGGGGATCTTTGAATCAGCTTCATTTCAAATAGGTTATCGCGGCTGACGGGTACGTGCCTCTACTCTGGGCAGGGCATGGCATGGCATGGCATGGTATGCGCAGCACCTCATGCGCAACACCCGGCAGCACAATGCAGCAGGAACATCAGCAACATCATCACCATCAGCAATATCGAAGCAGTGTTGGATCCCATGAGCACCAGCAGCGCCGCAGTCTTGAGCTGACCCGAGAGGCCGGACACCATCCATCCACAGGCGAGGGCGCCCCGTCGAAAGGCGCGGGCAGTTCCCCTGTTGGTCCATTTGATCCCCTGGAGCTCGGATCGCATGGCCGTCATGGTGGCTTAGGTTTGCTCGCCCAGCAGCTGGGCTCGTGGTGGAACGTGCTGGCGTCTTCTGGTCTGGTCTGGAGTGCAGGATCTGAAGGATGGAGGCTTGTAAGTGACGACGACAGCGCTTGAAACGGGCTTCCATTCGAGGATTCCCCCGTTGGGTTTCCCGAGAGTCCCTTTGCAACAGGCAATTAGTCTTGGGGGGCATCCAATAGAAGCTCTGCCGACCCTGTTGAACAAGACAGCAGGGAGACAGCAAGTATCGTCAACCCAATGGACAAACGGCGTCCAACGCGGCAGCAGAATCACTCGTTTCTGCGTCTGTTGGCATGGCCCGCGATAGGCGTGGAAGCCCCAGGGTAGAGAAACCCCCATAGAGGATCCGCCCGTCATCGCCTCGGGTATGCATCTGCTTCTGCTTGCCGCTGGACGCGAGCGCCTTGATTCATTCATCACTCATGGCTGGGAATTGCGCGACAGACCGAGAAAAGCCCAGGCCCGGCCGGCGGCTGAAGCGTCAACCCCGAAGTCAACTCCAGAGATGCCGAAATGTCGGGTCCTTGGGAGGCATCGTATCCTCGCAGCGCATCAGCACGCATCCCGGTTGGATTGGACAAAATCTGACTCGGCTCGGTGATTCTTTTTTAATTATCCCTGTCGGCCCTTTGCGCGCGTGCCTAGCTGGGCTGGACAAATTGTCCGGGGGGTGTTTTTGCTTTGATTTGAAAGCTTGACCATGATGGAGACCTTTTGAGTCACCTTGCCAGAGCAACAGGGGGAACAACTCATCAGGGTCCAAGCCACAGAAACAAAGGTGATACAAAGGCAGCACGGACGAAAAAGAGACCAAAAAGTCAGTTTGAGCACGGGACACATGATCAAGATGAGGCAGAGCAACATGAAGCACAGCACCCGGCGATTAGCTGAACAAGGGACATCCCGCATCTAGTTACAGTATAGTATAGTATAGTACAACACAGCACAAGGACGGGAGCCGGAGCAACAAGCGACAACGAAAGCGAAGCGAAGCATTAAGCTTTGTGATGGTCAGGAAGCATCCGCACCCCGAGGAGCCCGCCCGGATTAGACGGACATAGGAAAGGTCGGAGCACGGCATCGAGAGAGAGGAGCAGCGGCCGTCCGTCGCATCCCCGGCAAGGCCATTCCATCCCATCCCAATCCATTGCAGCACATGCATGTTTCGTTGCCGCCTTGGAGCAACCATCCATGCTCCCGTCGTCGTCAGCAGTCGAGTCCCCCCCGTGAGAGGCATCCGAGACAAGCGGGTGACTCTCTCTCCAGCGAGATGAAAGCGCCAACAAGACGACAACAAATTGCATTCTCGTCTACACGACATGGGGTTTATTGTACAGCTTCACAGGGGGCGGCGAAAATTGGAGACAAGTCTGTAAAATCGGAAACGCCAGCAAAGCACAAGGTCGGTGTTACAGGCACCCACTCTCCGTCCATCTCATCCATCCCCCCCCCAGGTACGCCAGCCGTAAAGTCTGAGCCCCGTTGATCGCATACGGCGAATACGCGGCCCTTGGCCAAAACGGAGCGCCAGCCTTTGCCCAGAGGGAGGGTTACGGAGCGACGGACCAATGCTGGGGGGTTCAGAAGACGACGGGCTTCGCCTGGTCCCCCCAAGAGCTTGACGTTGCATCGGCCAAGGCCTTCCTCCACACCCCTCCCCGTTCCGTTTCTCCCTTTGGGCATTGGTACACACACCCCAAGAGGACCGCCGTGGAGATGGAGGTCGGCAGCCCGCCCTGCCCGCCAAGTTCCAAGCCAAGGCCCCCCCCGAAGTGAGCTCTCTCTCAAGCTCTCTGTAGGACTTGAGCTAGAGACGCATGCAACCTGGGCGGAGGAAGAAAAAGCCCATCTCTGGCCGTGCCAATTGACCCGGGAAATACGTTTTGCTTTTGGTTCGGGGGATGATGCCGTGACATGCTGCTCGTTCATCCCTCGGAGCAGCACCGGCTTGGACTCGGAAGGGGGGGCGTGTGTGTGGTGGTGCTTTGCTCCGTTCTTTTTGCAGCAAAGCCCATGGGACCTTGCTTTGAGCTGTTCAAGACCATGGCCCGCTGCCGATCCCTCGACACCTCCGTGAGCCATCGTCGATCTGGGCTGGGCGACTACGTAGCCAGCCCAGCGCCGTACGTAGTATCTAGGCCCCAGAAACCAACTGAACAAGGCCGAGACGGTACTATTTTTGCCCAGTTTCCCGTCTCATCCGTCTCGTAAAGAGGAACAAAAAAAAAAAAAAGTTCCTTATTAAAAGGTGATTCCGCCCCTAATACGCCATCACGTCCAGAACCTTTTTTTCTCCCTCTCCACCAACCAACCCTTATTTTAATACCACGGCCTCCCCCAGAAATCAACAAGGACCCTTCAATCTTCCATCCATCGTCGAGACCGGGTACAAGCCAGCAAGCACCAGAACAACAACCAAAAAAAAAAACATCCATCCTTCAGCCCAGCAGCCCGCCAGAGACAGACCCCCCCCTGCCGCGACCAACCAAGACTAAGCCTCAGCCACCTGCAGAACCGTGCTGGTTGCTCGCCCTGCTCAATTTACGCGGGAACGAAGACACACCCCCCCTTGACTCTGTCTGTTCTTGTGCCTCTTTCTTTGTTTTCAAGGCTCCAGAGTTTCCAAGGCACCCCGGGAACAACCACACACCACACCCTTGTCCCTCGCTCACTTGGTCCCCAAACCAAAACCACGTCCTAACCCCCAAGGCGAAGCGCAAAGCCAGCGCATCCCCATCCACCCAAGAGAGACAAAAAGGCCCTGGCGCCCCTCCCATCCCTCCTCCCCCTGGTCAGTTTCGAAATATCTATAATACATCGGCCATGTCCTCCTCCAGACCTTCCAGTCACCACTTTGGTTCTTCCAGCTCAACATCATCAACACCATCCTCCTCCGACTCTGACGTCTCGTCCACCGGTTACAGACACAGCATGGACTCAGTACAGCTCCCCATCGCCTCGGTCGAGGTGCTCCGCTGCATGCGATGCGCCCGGTCCGTAGAGGCCACCAGCACCGACGACCTCTCCTCCATGGGCATGGTCCGCATCGCCCACAACCTCTACTACTGCGAACGCTGCGCAAAGATGGTCGGATACAAGTAAACGGCGCCAAGGGGAACAACCATCCTCTTGAATGGAGTTCACCTGTTCAGTGTGGACACTCGAATACGTTTTTATCATCATGATGGATCTTGAGGTGGAGGGAACAATTGCGACATCTCGAGGCATCCCCAATACACGCGAGACCGGATGCCAAAACCAACAATCCCATCTCCAACAAACCCTCTTTCCCACCACCGGCGCAAGGGATGCCCGGCCTAGCTCGACCAAGACGATGCCGCGCATCCTACGCCAGCCGTCATCCACACATGATGAATGGCCATCACCGCTCTACGCAGTCCTTCGGTCCCGACACATGGCAACAAGAGGCACATCTATCGGTCAAATCACAAATTGCACCCTGGACGGATTCGGCAAATGGACGCCGAGCACCAACCTCTTTTTTTCCCGCGACACAATGGGTATAACCGGACATGAACAAGGGGAGAGGGTATCACAAACCCTGTCACCTATCATGCTCCGGATTAGCTGTGTGCGCGCGCAACATTGATTGATGCGCCGCAGGGGGGGGAGAGAGACACGCGCGCGCGCCCGCCTTGGGCTGAGCTTCAGGCGAACCCTCATGATTGGGCGCGGCATGTCCGGGATCAAGGGCCTCGTCAGCTCCCGGATCAGCAACTCCCTTACCACCCATGGCACATGGCTCAGCCAGCCTGGGCATGGGCAAGGAAAGCAGCGAAACCCCGCGGAGCATCACACTGCCTCTTGGGCAATCAACCCCCTCACAAGGGGATCTCCTCTCTCAGGAGAGACACTTGTGTTTCTTGTTATACTATTCCCTCTCACGACTTTCATGTATCTTTTTCATTCTTATGGAGTTTCAATGCTTCATCTCTTGTATACCCACCTTTCTTGCTGTCAAATACCCTGTCTATTCCCGTCGGGCGCTTCGGATATATGTCTTTTATTTTTCTTCTTCTTGTACTTTTGGGCATGGGGCTGTGCATCCATCGTGAACCACAAAAGACCACGGCCTGGTGCCTGGCACAAATGGCAATGGATGGATACATGGCAAATGGGATGGGCCATTCGGCGTCTCCAATTGGACAGGACAGTTGTCACTGAATTAGAAAGAAAAACTTCATTTACATATCATCTCATCCACTATTTGCCGTTGAACCGTGCTCTCGCTTCCGTGTGATCCCCCTTGTCCACCTCGGCCCAAGCCCTACCCTTCTCCTCTTTGTCCACGATGCCCTGGATCTTCTGTCTGACAC
Organism: Fusarium protoensiforme; assembly: GCA_011320165.1. Taxonomy (NCBI): domain Eukaryota; kingdom Fungi; phylum Ascomycota; class Sordariomycetes; order Hypocreales; family Nectriaceae; genus Fusarium; species Fusarium protoensiforme. The sequence continues at coordinate 86,582 of JAANQP010000102.1, forward strand.
CTGACCAGACCAGGTAGGTCTGCCATTTTGGCTTCTACGTCTCTCTCTCCTTCCGCGCTACGTACGGACCGCCCTGTCGCATCGCTAGCCGCAGACGCCCAGCAAGGGTCAGGGATTCTATTTTTTCCTACCCAACGACGTCTTTCTCTTTTTTTCTTACCTGGTCTGAACCAATGAGAAATTCGTCAACTTCAAACTGCGGCCCAAGACGCAGCCCAGGACTCGCTGTCTCGCGGGCACCCGGTCCTAGTCTCCAGTGACAGCCGCTGACGTCGCGGGGCTCCTCTTTGGCTCAGCGGGGAGAGAAATTGACACAGAGAGAGAGAGGCCTGAAGTGGAGAGAGAGAAAGTCTAGCTAATCTAATTCACGGGCAAAAAAAACGAAAAAAATGCCAACTCAACGACGGACGGGGGGGGGGACCAAGCAAATTTGCTGGCCGGGCCCAGAGTGGGAATGGGAATGGAGACATGGCGGTCTCAAACCCTCTTTCTTTTGCCCTGACCTTCCTTTATTTTTTTTCTTGTGCCTTTGTCTCTCCCCCAGGTTTGGCTTTGTCCCGTCTTTCCCCCTCCCCCCCACTTGGAACCGAGTTTACTTTTTTTTTCGTTGATGCTGGTTTCGGTTTTGGATGGTGGATCTTGACTTGTTCGCCTCATCTTGAGTTTGACTCTTTCCCTTTCTTTCGTGACTGGCGGTCTAGAACTGAGGCAAAAAGTAACGGAAGCGAAACGTTACAAGTTCATGATATGGCTCTAGCGCATGTCATTGGACAACGGGCAAACACGATATGCCCCAATCTACTACCTACTCTCATCACATCAAAACTTGCAAAAGCTGAACACATGCTTGGCGGGGTAAAGCTTGTCTCCCTCCTTCAAACCCCAACTGCAAGCAGCAAAGCTGGACTTTCCTCCCCCCCCTCTCTCGCGCAAAAGTCAAAACGTGCATCACATCCTTGGGATCTGTGTGCAACGATAGAGACCGTTGCCGCGCCGCCTGCAAGCCATTGTCACTTAGCCAGGCGCCATCTTTTTGGAGGGGAGAAGCCCTGCTCCGCGCGGGGAGGGGGGGCTAGCGGTAGCAACCAACAAGAATACTACGGTATAGTAGCAACAAGAGGTGAAGACGCAGGTCATCTGCACCTCCCAATCTGTAATCCCCAAGCATTCAACTCGTCTCCAATCCAAAACAGCATGACCACGATGACAAAGAAATGGTGGCGTAGAGTCTAAAAGGTCTCACGGGGGGGATTTTTGCCGGGCATGTAAAAAAAAAGCAAGCTAGGCTGTACTCGTATAAGCGAGGGCTTTCGCACTGGGAATCTCATAAAAGCCCATTCAGCTGGAGTGGGATTTCGTGAAAGAGGGGAACTCGGCCAGATTACTGTTATCCTTTCCTCCTCCCTCCCTCCCCCGGCTCCGGAATCCGAATAGTCAGAAGCGGGCGTTCGACCGTGGCGGCGGTGGCTGGCATGACGGCGCGCCGGAAGACCAAGGCACCGAAGCTACAGCAAGCAACAGTGACATTCTCGTTTCGTGATAGCTGCAATTTTCTGATCATGGGCGGTATCAAAGCCCTGCCAAGCTTTTTTCCCTTGTGACTGACGACAGTACGTAGCCCTTATGTCATGTTTCGTTTCAATTTCCCATTTCCTTCTCTGACCCCTGCCCGCCCAGCCCGTTTTAACCGCCCCCCGGTTTATCAACAGCGAGCGTGTAGGTCCAAAAACTCGAACCAAAATAGCAGTCAGATACAAGGGTGTGTGTGTCCCGCAGATACGAATACCAGGCCCTTGTGCCGAGTCCACCGTTCATTGACAAGGGGAAAATGCTGCTGCCTTTTTTCTTTTTTTACTGCTGATGCTGCTGCTGCTGCGCCGTGAATCTTGTGTCTCTTGTCGGAGAGGGTGGTGGGCCAGTCAAGGTGCAGCTTGACAAGCCGGGGAGTACGGAGTAGGTAGGTAGGAGAAGGAAGATGCATGTCTCATTTGGGTAATAGGCAAAGACATGAGCTGCAATTCTCACCCATTGACTTTTGCATTTTCGATTGTGATTTGACTTGTCAATTAAGGCGGCGGCTGCCTGCCTCACCGGCCTTGCTCCGAGTCCCCGAGCCCCGTCACGATAAGCGATGCCGAGTCTCTGTCTCTCCATTGCCGAACCCCCCCGAGAATCGACACTCACCACAAGCTTGAGGTCAGGTCCGTCTCCTTCAGATATGACCGTTTTCCGTTCCCACCGTAACGGACCCTCCCTCCCCGGTGAAGATGCAACTGCACTGCACCTTTTGCGTGCATTAAAACCATCCTAGGC